>PVJS01030878.1:0-23797 GCA_004027185.1 Glis glis | reverse complement strand
CCACCTCCCTGGCTCCACTGAGGTTTCTCCTCCATTATCTGAAGTCCCTCTGGTATCCTGATTACTCCCTAGCTTCTGCATATTACAGAAAAAGTATGACCCTTCACTTTCTGTGACTGGCTAATCTCACTTAACATAATGTTCTCCAGGTCCATCCATTTTCCTGAAAATGTCATTATTTTTGTTAGGCTGAGGGTCCGAATGTTTGGAGAAATGAGAGACCAATTCCACCAATCGATAATGCAAAAGCAAAGGAATTTTATTGTCTAGCTCGAGCTAGGGTCCGAGTCTCATCCAATGCAGTGGAGTATTGACATGGGAATCAAGCTTTTATACGTACAGATTACATAAACAGTGGTTACAAAAAAATTATCTTTGGCACCAATTTAGGGTACTTGGGGGTTTCTGATTGGCTTGTTACACCTGGGGAAGTTAGGGACTTTCCACTACTGCCCTGATTGGTCCAACAGGGCAACGGTTTCGATGAGAACACTTCTTGGAACTGCTGAATTGGTTTCGGGGAAATAGAAACTTAGGCCTAGCCCAGTTCTTTTAGAAGTTCAGCCTGTCATGGCTGCACTTCGGTCTCACATCTCCCCCCTTGTTCTTGTAACTCTAATGAGGAATCTTCCTCATTGGGGAGGCTTTCTAGGGTTAAGTATTGCTGCCTGAGAACTATTAGCTGGAAGTATTGATTTGATCCTTAACAAAAGCTACCAACTGACTTAGAATGCAGGGACCAAAGGTGAGGATCAGGAGGAGCACTAGTAAAGGACCTAAAAGCGTGGAAATTAATGTGGTTAGCCAAGGGGAGTGATTAAATCAGGATTCAAACCATCCTTCTTGAGCTTCTCTCTCTCTTCCTCTGGGCTAGTCCTTCTCTTACTTTAGCCATGGATTCTCTGACTACCCCAGTATGGTCGGCATAGAAGCAACATTCTTCTCCTAGGGCAGTACATAAACCTCCTTGTTGTAAAAATAATAAATCTAGGCCTCTTCTATTTTGAAGTACCACCTCGGATAGAGAAGTTAAGGATTTTTCTAGATGGGTGATGGAGGCCTCTATTATTTCAATGTCTTCATCTATGGCTGCCCTAAGGGAGTTCAGTCCCTGATGGTGTAAGGCTATGAAGGCAATTCCCATGCCTGCTCCGGCCAGGCCCAGGCCAAAAAGAGTGGCTACAGTGAAAGCTGTGAGGGGCTCACGGCGGAGGCGGCGGGAAGCCTCGCCCCAATGAGAGTACATGGTTTCCTCAGAGTGGTACAGAATTCGAGGTAATACAGTTACTAGAAGACAAGACTTAGTGCTCTGGTTAAATACTCGCAGGTTGAGGCAAGGGGTTAGACCCGTTTTGGAACATAGCCACCATCCTCCAGGTCCCGGAATGATCCATTGACCTTGTGAGGATTTACAACTGGGTGTTGGGCACATAGGGCCTGTTTTTCTGGGGGTACATTTCCTAGGCAGACTCCTTAGCCAGACACCTGTTGCATTGTTAGCCCGACTTTATGGTTGTGCCATCCACATTCCCTAGGTGTGGCTTCTTGGGAGTGATTAAATGAGGTGTTGAGTCCTACTGCCTCGTAGAAAGGGGGGCTGACATCATAGCAAAGCCAGCAGGCTGAGGTTGCATTGGGGTTGGAGTTATTTAAGGCTATATAGGCTGCATGCATTAAGATCCATAGTGGATTTTCAGAGCGGGGACCAGTTCCAGTTTACTGGAACTTCAGCCGAGGTTGTTTTGTTTGATGTGCCCGTGACTCTACTAGGGGCTGCAGTGGGCTTACTCAGGGGTGGAGGCCCCTTAGGTTTTATAGCCTCATTGGGCCCTACTGCCACTTGAGCTACGGGTTCTATGCTCTATCTAATGAGAAGCAAATATCCCGGGTGCCCTGCCTGGGAGTCCCAGATTCTGATTCCCCAAGTTAATCCCGATACCCATCAGGTGTCCTTTTTTCCTGCTTCGTTGAAGCGCACCCGGACTTGAGCATATCCTGAGGTGTCTCCCCAGAGCTGTCCTATCGAAGGAGAGGGTTTTACGAAGCTTATTTGGATTAAGTCTCTGTTTCCAACATTCCAGTTCCAATCTCCATCATTGGCGGTTACACAGCTCCACCAATAACAGTAATAATCGGGGGCCTCACCACAGGTTTTCCAGATATTTTTCTGGTGTCCTGGACATGCATAGAACCCTATTTGTCGAATATACCCTTCATTTAAGCCAACGTCAATCAGCGACTTTAAGTTGAAATACAAGTCAGGCCACCAAGTGTTAACTGGGGCTATGGTACTGGTCTCGTTTAGTAGTTCATGTGCAATGCCATCTCTCAATTTCCAGGTAATTTTATATGGCTGGTGTGGGTTTGAGCCCGTTACCGTTGGAAGACCTCCAAGGCTCAGAAGCAGGAAAAGAAGGCCGCCCATGGTGTCGAGTCAGTCTCAGCTTCAGCAGGTTGTCTGGATTTGATCTTACTCTCCACTCAGCCTGGGTAGTCCGTTGTTCCTCTGGGCCGGCTTTTCTAATGTGTGAGTGATGTATCCAGGGAACCACTCCGTCCACCTTTAGGGCAGTAGGGGTTACAAGAACAACTACATAAGGCCCTTTCCATCTTGGTTCTAAGGTTTTATGCTGGTGCCTCTTTATCCAAACCCAGTCTCCTGGCTCTATTTGGTGTTGAGGGTCTGGAGTCTCTTTGGGTGATTCATAAATGGCTTGCAACACCAGCCATACTTCCTTGTGAACCGCATGAAGCACTTTCATGGCTGCCATCAGATCAATGGGACAAGACTCCGGTTTTCCTTCAACCGGGGGGAGAATAGGGGGCGATGACCCATATACTATTTCAAAAGGGATCAGATTTAGCATATAGGAGGTGTTGCGGGCCCTAAAAAGCGCGAAGGGAAGGAGAGTCACCCAGTCCCCACCAGTCTCTATTGCCAATTTAGTTAAGGTCTCCTTTAAGGTTTTGTTCATCCTTTTTACTTGGCCTGAGCTCTGGGGATTGTATTCATAATGAAGTTTCCAATTTACCCCTAGAGCTGATGCCATTCCTTGAATAACTTTACTGACAAAGGCTGGTCCATTATCTGAGCCTATTGTTTTTAGAAGCCCATATCTAGGTACTATTTCCTCTAATAACTTTTTAGCTACTACTATTGCAGTTTCTTTCTTAGTAAGAAATGCCTCCACCCATCCTGAAAAGGTGTCTACCATGACCAAGAGGTAACGATATCCATATTTACCTGGCTTGATTTCGATAAAATCTACCTCCCAATGCAGTCCCGGCTTCCTCCCCTATACCCTTGTACCTGTATGTTGTAAAAATCACTTTCTCTGGCTTCATGAGTTGATATCCCCGACACCGCTCCACGACCTCTTTGGTTGTTCGATTCTGGTGATGAAATCTCAGGCATGCAGTCTCGAAAAGTCCTTTGAATTTGCGTTCGCCCAGGTGGGTGGTCCGGTGAAGGTGGTCAAGGATATGTCTTCCCAGGCCCTCAGGGAGGATCAGTCAGCCCTCCTGGTCCCGATACCATTCCTGGTCATCCCTTGGGGCCTTGAGTTTTCCATTGGTCCACTGCAAGTCTTCCTGTGAATACTCAGGGGTAGGTGGAAGGGGTCCTGTCCCAGGGGGAGGTAATCTCAAAGCCAATGCTTGCCTGCTGGAGCGTGGCTGCTCTATAGCAGCGGAGCGGGCGGCGTGATCAGCCGCGCAGTTTCCAGATGCCTCCAGCGAGTTTCCTTTCTGGTGTCCCGGGACATGCACCATGCATGGCCACCGCTCGGGGTTTAAGAATGGCTGCTAACAACCGGAGGATCTCGGGTAGGTTTCTGACCTCCTTTCCTTCGGCCGTCATAAACCCCCATTCTCAGTAGATTGTCCCGTGTATATGGAGGGTGGCAAAGGCGTACCAACTGTCGGTGTGCACCGTCTCTTGTTTTCTGCCCGCTCCAGCGCTTCGGCCAGGGCTATGAGCTCAGCTTTTTGTGCCGAAGTTCCTGAAGGGCGTCTGCCCATATAACTTGTCCCGCTGCGTCCACCACAGCCACCCCCACATACCTTATTTGGTTCAGCACGAAGCTACTTCCATCAGTGAACCACATGAAGTCACTGTTGTCTAGCGGATAATCCTGCAGGTCCTTTCGCACCATGGTCACATCAGCCAGAATTTCAGAACAGTCATGCACAGGTTCATCCATGTTTAGGGTTGGCATGAGGGTGGCCAGATTCAGGGAAGAAGGAAACTGAAACTGGACACGAGGGGCATCGAGCAGTAATCCCTGATAATGAGTCAACCGAGTATTTGTGATCCATTTTCCTGGGGGCTGCTTCAGCACCCCTTCGATAGCATGGGGAGTGGTTACTTTCAGGTTCTGCCCATAAGTGAGCTTGTCCGCATCTCTGACTAACAGGGCAGTGGCTTAGATTATCCGCAGGCATGGAGGCCAGCCCATTGCCACTGGGTCTAGGTGCTTGGAAAGGCACGCTATCGGTCTCTGCCAGGGACCCCAGCATTGGGTGAGGACCCCCTTGGCCACCCCTCTCTTTTCATCCACAAACAGGTGAAAGGGCTTAGCTGGGTCAGGCAAGGCCAGAGCGGGAGCTTCCAGCAAGCCCCGCCTGAGTTCCTGAAAGGCTGCACTCATCTTGGGGGTCCAAGCCCAGTTTTTCTGGTTTTTGCTTCCCTCGTACAGGGGTTTGGCCTTGGTGGCGAAGTCAGGGATCCAGAGGCGGCAGTATCCCACCGAGCCCAGAACTCCTCGGCTCTGGTATTTGCATTACCGCCTCCTTCATAGCCTCCGTAAGCTACCTTTGTCCCCCCCTTCAGTTTATACCCCAAATAGGTGACCTCCTGTTTAGCAATCTGGGCTTTCTTGGCACTCGCCCGGTATCCCAAGTTTTCCAATGTCACTAGCAATTCTCGGGTTGCCTGAAGGCACTTTCCCCGTGTGGGGTGGCTATGAGCAGATCATCCACATATTGCAACAGGGTCACCTCAGGGTGCGCCCCTCGGTACTCACGGAGGTCCTCTCCCAAAGCCTCGTTAAACAACATTGGGGAGTTTTTGAAACCTTGTGGTAGTCTGGTCCAGGTGAGCTGTCCGAGCATCCGGTCGTCCTCATTGAACCATTCAAAGGCATCCTTCAAATCCAAAGTGGAGTACCATACATGTTCGGGGGGCAAGTTGCTTAGGAGGGTGTACTGGTTTGGGACTGTAGGATGGATATCCTCCACCCGTTTGTTTACTTCCCGCAAGTCCTGTACCGGCTGGTAATCCCCTCCCCCAGGTTTCTTTACTGGCAGCAACGGGGTGTTCCAGGGGGACTGACATTTTCTTAGAACTCCCTCTCCGAGTAGCTGCTGTATATAGGGTGTGATGCCCTTTCTAGCTTGGCTGGGCATAGGGTACTGCCTGACCCAGACTGGGGTGGCTGATGGTTTAAGTTCTACAATGAGGGGAGGACGATGTTTAGCCAACCCTGTTCCAGCTGTTTCCACCCAGGCATTAGGATATTCCTGCAACCAAAGTTCCATGTCCTGGGGCACCTGATGCTTTTTATCCTCTTACAGATACAGCCTGTATTCATCCTGTATGGCCACTGTCAGGACCTGAATGGGGTACCCACTCCCGTCAGTCACCTGGATCTCTTTCTCTCCAAAGTGGATATGGGCCTGTACTTTCGACAGTAGATCTCTTCCCCTAACAGGGGCGCAGGGTAATCATGTATAACTAGAAAGGAGTGGGTCACCTGTTTTGACCCCAAATTTACTTGCCGACGAGTAGTCCAATGATACTGCTTTGTTCCACTTGCTCCCTGCACCCAGCTGGTTTTGGTGGACATTGTTCCTTCCTTTTTGTTTAACACCGAGTGTTGAGCCCCAGTATCCACTAAAAAGTCCACCGGTTTCCCCTCCACTCTAATAGTTACCCGAGACTCAGGGAGGGGCTCCAAGCCCCGTCTCCCCTAATCGCTGTCTTCCTGGCCGGGAGAACCTTAGTTGACACTGGTTCTTCCTCCTTATTTTGGTTTTTTTCCTTCTTCTTAGGGCATTCATTTTTCCAGTGTCGTATCTCTTTGCAAAAGGCACATTGGTCTTTTCTCAGAGGCGGGGGCGACGGGGTCTGTCCCTGGGCTCACCATGACGATTGCTTTTTCTATCCCAGTCCCTGTCCTGTTCACCTTGGGCCCCTGCAAAGAAGATCCTAGCCAACTCTTGTTGATTCTTTCTGTTTTCTTTAGCTTGGTATTCCCTTTCCTCTTGTCTTAATCTTTCCTCCCGTTCCTCTGGCGTTTCCCTAGCGTTATATACCTTCTCAACTACCTTCAACAACTCTTGTATAGTATGCTCCCCCAGCCTGTCTATCTTTTGTAACTTTTTCCTGATATCTGGGGCTGCTTGATTTATGAATGCCAATATCAGAGCTGCTCTAGTTCCCTCTGCTTGGGGGTCCATAGGAGTATATAACCGGAATGCCTCTGTCAGTCTTTCTAAGTAGGTTGCCGGACTTTTGGTGGGCTCTTGCCTGATTGAGTTTACCTTAGCCAAATTTGTCGGCTTTCTTGCCGCCGCTAGGAGACCGGCCATTAGAGCCTTGGCGGTACACCCAGAGATGCTCCCTACCTTCTTGCTGTTCAAAATCCCAAGCAGGGCGGGTTAAGGGGAAGCCCTCATTGATGAGGTTCGGTAGGGCGGTGGGTCGCCGCCCATCAACCCCGGGAATGTTCTTCCGGGCCTCCAACAGGATCTGTTCCTTTTCTTCAGTTGTAAATAGTACCTGCAAAAGCTGTTGGCAGTCATCCTAAGTGGGATTATGGGTAAACAATATAGATTCTAGGAGGTTAATCAATCCCTGGGGGTTCTCAGAAAAAGGGGCATTTTGGGTTTTCCAGTTGTACAAGTCTGAGGTTGAAAAAGGCCAATACTGGAACATTTGGGACCCATCCTGGGGGGGGGGGGGTCCGATGGCTCGGAGAGGGAGAGCTTGGACAGAGGTGGAGGGAAGTTCCGGGTCCGACTGGCCCGAGGGGCGTCGCAGTCTGGGTCGGAGCCCAAACGCTGGACCTCATGCTTCCTCTGCCACGGGAGCGGATGGCTCCGGACCTGCACCTCCCGCCGACACCTGGGGTACCTGTATGGGAGGTTGAGGAAGTTGAGGTTGAGGGACCTATGGCGGGAATTGGATTTCCGGATCTAAGTCTACAAGACTGGGGTACAGGGAGGAGTCCTGCAACACTGGCTTAACAGTTTGCTGTCGCTCAGGCGGTTTCACTTTCTCTTTCTTCACTGCCGGAGTCTCCGCTGCCAAAACCTTAAGAGAAAGGGACTGGAGAAAGGGTTTTAACCAGGTAGGGGGATTAGTCACCAAGTCTTGCCACACCAGAATACAGGGAAGTTGGTCAGGGTGACCCTGAGGCCCCGACACTTGTATACGGTTTAAGACGGCAGAGACCACTTTTGAGTCCAAAGTTCCCTCTGGTGGCCATCCCACGCCACACGTGGGCCATTCTGCAGAACAAAGAGTTATTAGTCTGTTCTTCTTTTCTTTAATTTATTTTTTTGCAGTACTGGGGATTGAACGCAGGGGTGTTCTACCTCCGCACTACGCCCCCGGCCCTATTTTTTATACTTTATTTTGAAACCGGGTCTCACGGACTTGCGGAGGGCCTCACTAAGTAGAGAGAGAGAGATAGTCTGTTCTTCTTTACCATCAATGACAAATCATTTGCCCTGGTTTTAAAATCTGAAAAGTGGTTCACCATCAATGAAAGGGGGGTAGACTGGCCCTGTCCCATGGTGAGGTCTATAATAAGGGGAGCAAAAGCAGCCACAAGAAGCAAACAGACAACACCGGCAGACACACAAATTCTAAACACTGAAGACAGACACACATCGACCGAAAACCAATCACTGACGCGTCTAGTCCACTGGTTAGGAGACTCTATCTTACCAAAAGGCGCCCACAGGATCCCAAATGACTGAGGAAGAGTAGCTCTTCCTCCGTCCTCTGCCTACCGACTCCCTTCTGGCGCGTCTGCCAGGTCCTGGGTCTGTCCTCCCAGACCTAAGTCCCCCTGACATAGATCCGTGACAGTCTCTCCGACTGTCGTTTCCTCAGTCAGATTCCTTACACAAAGGAAAACTCTGACTACTCCGGCACCAATTCCTGATTCCCCGGGAGTGTTCCTATATCGATGAGGAGTGGTCTCCCACTCCAAACATCCTGAACGAGCCCCCAGATGTTAGGCTGAGGGTCCGAGTGTTCGGAGAAATGAGAGACCGATTCCACCAATCGATAATGCAAAAGCAAAGGAATTTTATTGTCTAGATCGAGCTAGGGTTCGAGTCTCATCCAACATAGTGGAGTATTTACATGGGACCCCAAGCTCTGTTTCACTCAAGCTTTTATACATACAGATTACATAAACAGTGGTTACAAAAAATCATCTTTGGCACCAATTTGGGGTACTTGGGGGTTTCTGATTGGCTTGTTACACCTGGGGAAGTTAGGGACTTTCCACTACTGCCCTGATTGGTCCAACAGGGCAACGGTTTCGATGAGAACACTTCTTGGAACTGCTGAATTGGTTTCGGGGAAATAGAAACTTAGGCCTAGCCCAGTTCATTTAGAAGTTCAGCCTGTCATGGCTGCACTTCAGCCTCACAATTTTCTTCTTTATTGCTGAGTATGGGAAACAAGTACGGAAATACTTGTTTACATAATACTTGTTATGGATCACATAATTTTGTAATCCATTCCTCTGTTGATTGACACCTAGGTTGGTTCCATAATTTGGTTTTTGTGAGTTGTAATGAGATGAACAAGGATAAGCATATATTACTCTAATTCCCTGATTTCAGCCTCTTTGGAAAGATACCGAGGAGTGGTATAGCAGATCATATGGTGGATCCATCCCCAACTTTCTGAGGAATCTCCACACTGATATCCACAATGGCTGAACTAATTTGCAATCCCACCAACAGTGTAGAAGAGCTCCAATTTCCCCAATCCTCACCAACTATTATTTTTTGACCTCTTGATGATTGCCATTCTGATTGGGGTTAGGTGGAATCTCAGTGTAGTTTTCATTAGCATATCCCTGATTGTTAATGATGATGAACATTTTTTCATGTATTTATTGGCCATTTGTATCTCTTTTGTGAAGTGTCGATTTAGTACAATTGCCCATTTCTTGATTGGGTTGTTTGTATTTTTAGAGTAAAGTCTTTTCAATTCTTTGTATATTCTATATATTAATCATCTATAAGAGGGATAGCTGGCAAAGATCTTCTTCCATTCTGTAAGGCTTTCTCTTTAGATTCTTGATGGTTTCCTTTGATGAGCAGAAACTTTTTAGTTTAATGTCATCCAATTTAATAATTTTTGTTTTAATTTCCTGAGCTTCAGGGGTCTTGTTGAGAAAGTTTCTAATTGTGCCTATATGTTGGGGTGTTAGACCTTCTCTAGAAGCTTGAAAGTCTCTGGTCTAATTTCCATGTCTTTGATCCATCTCAACTCCTGTGCATGGTGAGAGGTAAGGATTTAATTCAATTTTTCTACAAATCGATAACCAGTTTTCCTACCATTTGTTGTAAAGACTGTCTTTGCTTCAAAGTATGTGTTTGGCACCTTTGTTGAAAATCAATTGGCTATAAGTGTGTGGAGTTGTTTTTATACCTTCTATTCTGTTACATTGGATGTGTCTGTTTTTGTACTAATACCATGCTGTTTTTATTACTAAAGCTCTGTGGTATAATTTGAAGTCAGGAACTGTGATGCCTCCTTCATGGTTCTTATTGCTTAGAATTATTCTGGCTATTCTGGGTCTTTTGTTTCTCCATACGAAATTTAGAATTGATTTTTCTACGTCTGTGAAAAATGACATTGGAAATTTGATAGGGATTGCATTGACTGTGTAGATCACCTTTGATAGAATGGCCATTTTGATAATATTTATTCTGCCTATCCAAGAGCAAGGGAGATTTTTCCATCTTCCAAGATGTTCTGCAATTTCTTTCTTTACTGTTTTATAATTTTCATTGTAGAGGTCTTTTACCTCCTTGGTTAGGTTTATTCCTAGGTACTTTATTGGTTTTGAGGTTATTGTGAATGGAATTGTTTGCTGGATTTTTCAGTGGATTCATGGTTGGCATATAGAAAAGCTACTGATTTTTTTAAGATTGATTTTGTATCCTGCTACTTTGGTGAATTTGTTAATCAGCTCTAGATGGGTTTTGGTTGAGTATTTTTGATCTAAATATAGGATTATATCATCTGCAAATAGAGATGATTTTAGTTCTTTTCCTATTTGAATTCCTTTGATATCCATCTCTTGTCTTATTGCTCTGGCAAGTCTTGAGGACTATATTGAAAAGGTGTGGTGATAATGGGCATCCTTGACTTATTCCTGATTTTAAAGGGAATTCCTGCAGTTTTTTCCCCATTCAATATGATGTTGGATTTGGGTTTATTTATATTGCCTTAATAAGGTTGAGGTACGTTCGTTCCTTCTATTGCAATTTTCTGCAGTGTTTTTAACATGTATGGGTGTTGCATTTTGCCAAATGCTTTCTTAGTATCTATTGAGATGATTTTGTGATTTTTGTCCTTAGTTCTATTTATATGGTGAATAACATGTATTGATTTGTGTATGTTGAACCAGTCTTGCATTCCTGGAATGAAACCAACTTGGCCATGATGTACAATTTTCTTGATGTGGTTTTGAATGCACATCGCTAGTATTTTGTTTTGAATTTTTGCATCTATGGTTATCAAGGATATTGGTCTGTAATTTTCTTTTCTTTTCATGTTTTGGTATTAAGGTGATACTAACCTCATAGAAGAATTTTGGAAGGATTCCATCTCTTTCAATTTCATGGAATAGTTCTTCTATAAAGGTTTTGTAGAATGCAGCTGGAAATCCATTTGGGTCTGGGCTTTTCTCTTTAATGCTGTTTCTATCTCTTTGCATGCTATTATTTAGTTTAGATTTTTTATATCTTCTTGGTTCAATTTAGGTAGGTTGTATGTGTCTAGAAATCTGTTGATTTCTTCTGTTTTCCAGTTTATTGGAGCATAAATTTTCAAAATTGTTTCTGATGATCCTCTGTATTTCCCTACTGTCTGTGATGATGTCTCCTTTTTGTTTCTGATTTTAATAATTTGGGTTGATTCTTTCTTTCTTTTGGTCAGGTTGGTTAAGGGATTATCAATCTTAATCTTTTCAAAGAACCAGATTTTTGTTTTGTTAATCTTTTGTATTGTTTTTTTGTTCTCTATTTCATTGATTTCTGCTCTAATTTTTAACTATCTCTTACCTCCTACTGGCCTTGGAATTTGACTGTTCCTGTTTTTCCAGGTCCTTGAGGTATATCATTAGGTTTTCTATTTGATGACTTTCTGTTTTTTTTTTTTTTTATGTGGGCACTCAGTGCTATAAATTTTCCTCTTAAAACTGCCTTCAAATTGTCCCATAGATTTTGGTATGGCATGTCTCTGTTTTCATTTAATTCTAGGGATTTTTTAATTTCTCCCCTTATTCTCTGATCCAGTCCTCATTCAAGAATGTATCATTCAGTCTCCATGTATTTATGTAATTTCTTTTGGTCTTCCTTTTGTTTATTTCTACTTTCATTCCATTGTGGTCTGAGAAGATTCATGGAATTATATTACATTTTTTGAATTTGCTGGCACTTGCTTTGTGGCCCAGATTGTGGTCTATTTTGGAAAAGGTTCCATGAGCTGCTGAGAAGAATGTATATTCAGTTGTCATTGGTTGTAATATTCTGTATGTCTATTAGGTCCATTTGCTTTATAGTTTTCTTTAGGTCTGTAGAATCTTTACTCATCTTTTGCCTGGAAGATCGATCTAATGGTGTGAGTGGTATGTTGAAGTCTCCCAATATTATTGTATTTGGGTCTATTTGAGACCTAATGTCCCAAAGAGTTTGTTTTATGAAAGTGGGTGCACCTACATTTGGGGCATAAATGTTTACTATCATTACATCTTCTTGTTGGATTGTGCCTTTTATTAATAAGAAGTGACCCACTTTGTCTTTTCCAATGTGTTTTAGCTTAAACTCTGTTTGGCCGGTTATGAGCACTTGTTTTTGGTCTCCATTTGCTTGGTATATCTTTTTCCATCCTTTCACCTTTAGTGTATGGATATCTTTGGCTGTAAGGTGAGTTTCTTGCAAGCAGCATATAGTTGGATTATGTTCTTTAATCCATATTGCTAGTCTATACCTTTTAATTGGAGAGTTGAGACCTTTGACATTGTTATTATTGAGAGATGATTTTTGTTTCCTGTCATTTTTTAGTTCTATTTTCTGTTTAATGTAGTGTTAGTTCTCTTTTTCTTAGTTTCTCATCTGGTGGAGTTCACCCCACCTCTGGTTCTGGTATTTGCTTCTTTCTTCTTTGTGTTTTTATTTCTTTAAGTATTTCCTCCAGTGCTGGCTTGGTAGTCATGAATTCTTTAGTTTCTGCTTTTCTTGGAACTTTTATATATCTCTATCAGTTTTGAATGATATCCTTGCTTAATATAGCAATCTTGGTTGGAATTTGTTTTCTTCCAAGTTCGAGTACATCATACCCTCTTGGCTTTCATGACTTGAGTTGAGAAGTCTGGAGTTATTCTTATTGTTTTGCCCCTGAATGTCACCCATTCTTTTCTTCTCAATGCTTTTAGATTCTTTCCTTGGCCTCTATTTTAGTCATTTTGGTTAATATATAGCATGGGTTGTTCTTTAATCTTGTCTTATTGGTGTTCTAAATATCACCTGCATGTGGATGTCCATTCTTTTTCTATGTTTGGGAAATTCTTGATATTATTTCTCTGAAGAGGTTTCTTATACCCTTGGTTTGTGCTTCTAGACCTTCTTCACTGTCTATTATCTGTAAGTTGGGTCATTTCATATCATCCATATTTCTTATATGTTCTGGTCATGTTGTCATGTTGTCTTCTCTATATTGTTGACTGTGTGTTCAGTTTTGAATAAGCTGTCTTCCAAGAGTGAGACTATTTTCCATGTGGTCTAGCTAGAGGTGGTTTCTATTGAGGTATTTAATTCATTTATTCATTTCACTCAAAGCTTCTTTCTGGTTCTTACTTAGGGCCTTAATTTCTCTATTCATATGTTCTTTCATTTCCTGTACATTTTCTCTGATTTCATATTGATCATATTGAAAAATCAAAATTCTGAATTCTCCTGGCATTTCCTGTACCTCAGTATTGGTGATTGCCCTTGTTGAGTTGTGGAAGTTTATCATTCCACATATCTTCTTGGTTCAATTTAGGTAGGTTGTATGTGTCTAGAAATCTGTTGATTTCTTCTGTTTTCCAGTTTATTGGAGCATAAATTTTATGCTCCAATAAAATGAATGAATGAAGACCAAGATATGGTCTTCATTCTCATGTTTTCAGAGTTCTCAGGTTTATATTTCTGTTGTCTTGGCATCTTCTTCCTCTTTGTGTGTGTCCTGTGTCTATTTGTTATCAATTTATAATAAGTCCTGTGCTGGGAGTATATATTTGCCTCTACAAATCTGTCTCATACTTTGATATTTTGTGTTTCATAAACTAAAACCTTTGAGTTTGTCCCCCAGAGCATCTTTAACAACATATAGTTCTTAGTGCAGGTAAACAGGAGTCTCTGATTGGCTAAAGGCTGCCGTGCTCTCCAGGCCCAAACTCCATAGGGCCAGAGACTATGATGTTCTGTCCAGAGTCTGCTGCCTGCTGGTTGTGATTTAATGCCCCACAGGTATCACTACTGTTCTGCTGATTTTAAACCCGTTAAACTGCAGAGAAATGACCTCCAAACTCTGTGGCTAGTGGGCCTAAGCTTATCTGCATATGGATAACCAATTTGGCCAACACAGTTTGCTATCTTTTTTCGAGGGTATGTTTTTGGCCCCTTTGTCAAAAGTCAATTGGCTGTAAGTGTGTGGATTTGTTTCTGAATCTTCTATTCTGCTCCATTGGTCTATGTGTCTGCTTTCGTGCCAATACCATGCTGTTTTTATTACTATGGATCTGTAGTATAGTTTAAAGTCAGGTATTGTGATGCCTCCTGCATTGTTCTTATTGCTGAGAACTATTTTAGCTATTCTGGGTCTTTTGTTGTTCCATATCAATTTAAGGACTGATTTTTCTATATCTCTGAAGAATGACCATGGTATTTTAATGGGGATCGCATTGAATCTGTTTATTTTGCCTATCCAAGAGCATGGGAGATCCTTCCACCTTCTAAGATATTCTTCAATTTCTTTCTTCTATGTTTTATAATTATCAAATGTTATAATTCATGATGCCTTATTTTTTACCAAATAGGTGATTATTCAATAACTTTTTTAAATTCTTAAGGGGTTATTGGTTCAGATTTCTCATTTGAATTAACTTTGGAAATTCACATTTCATGAATGTTGTAGTGATGGTTAATTTTAAAGTCAACTTGACTGGATTAAGTGATACACACCTAGCTGGTAAGACATTATTCTGAATATGTCCTTAGGGGTGTTTCTGGAAGAGACTGGCATGTGAATCAGGGGACTGAGTAAGGAGATCCACCCTCACCCAATAGCATCATCTAGTAGGTAGCATCTAGTCAGCTAAAGGGATAAATGTTTTAGGAGAGGAGAGGCAGAGGAAAGGTGAATTTTCACTCTCTCTTGTCTGGAGCTGGGACATCCATCTTCTCCCATCATTGGGCAGAAGACTCCAGGTCTAGAACTTTATTCTCCATTACTACTACCAGCAACCCCCTGCCCCCAAGTTCTTATGTCTGTGAACCTGGAGTGAGCCATGCTACCCACTTCACTAGCTTCAGACAGCCTATTATGGGATTTCTCAGCTTCCATAATTGCATAAGCCTAGTCCCCTAATCAATCTATCTATAGATAGATCTATTATCTATGTAGCTAGCTATCCTATTGATTTGTTTCTCTGGAGAACTCTTACTAGTACAATTATTCATTTCAATAACAGTTACACATTTATCAGCATGGGATTATACCTTGTTTTTAAAAACATTTTCAAAATATCCATATTTCTCATTTTGTGTCTAGGCATTTTTACAGACTCAGATATTTATATTTAGTTTATAATAAAGAAAACATTTCAAGTCAGTGGAGAAAAGAAAGTGGGCTCATAAAACAAAAAACTAACAGTTATTAAAGGAAAGCAAGTCTCTTGAATACAGATGAATATTTACATATTTTAGTAGAAAAGTATAACATTTTAACTCGATAGATTTTACATCATAAACTTTGTAAACTTCCATACATTCAGTTATAGACTAAATATAAAAATTAGCAAAAAACTGGTGAAATGTATACTATACATTTTTGGCAAAGGACTAATATCTGCAATATATAAAAATTTTGTTCAAATAAATATGAACTGTTTAGTACATTCACTGGGAAAATAATGAAGGATATGAATGGGCAATCCATAACCAGAAAAACTGTAATGATCATTAAATATATTTAAAATGATATCTTATTTTCCACCTAGCAAAGATGAAAAAGAATTAGTAATATTTCATATTATGAATAAATATACATTCTTATATGACTACTAGTGAGTGTGTGAACTGGTACAACTTTCTATAAGAAAATTTGGCAATACACATGAAAAATCTGATACAGCATTTTAGTTTTACAATTTATCCTTGGAAAATTAGCTATGTCTACTAAGATGAATGCACATGGTTGTTTCAAATATTGTTTTCAAGAGGAAAAAAAGAACAATCTAAATGCCAAAGCAAAGGAAAGTAGCAAAATGAATTATGAAATACCCACAAGATAAAATCTTGTGGCAATAGCCATGAAAAATCACACTGTAGAAGCATTCTGTGCCTCTTCTAGGGCCTCACCTCTATTCCTTGGACTCACTCCCCACATTAACTTCCTATTTACAAGACCTTGTCTTAGGCTTTCTTTGAGGGAGGTCACCTGAACTAAGACACTTATGTGTCATTTTCACTTCAAAGCGTGAGCTTCAGTGGTTCTCCACAAATTCTCCCATCATTGTCAAGAAGTCACAAGCTAAAGAACTCCTGTCAGGTGCCAGGCATGGTGCTGAACGCCTGGGAGGCTGAAACAGGAGGATCACAGGTTCAAGGCAAGCCCTAGCAACTTAGTAAGACTCTCAGCAACTTAGCAAGACCCTATTTCAAAATAAAAAATAAAGTATGGCTGGGAGTGTATCTTGAAGGTAGAACGCAACTGGGTTCAATCCCCAATACCAAACAAACTCCTGTTAAGTAATTTTGCATTTAAAATACGTTTTTGGGCAGCTCCTATATAAATGTTGAATCAAGATTCTGGAACCCAGTGGTGGCAGAATCAGGTATGGAGTCTGATTTTAAGATACCATTCTTACTTAATTCAGGTAGGATACCTATTTCTGAGTATGGTATTGGCCCATCTTATCTTCTTCACCTCAAACTTCCTCCTTGACATCTCCACATGACATCTAATGTTTTCTTAATTACATGGAGATTCAATAATCTCTCTGGCTAATCAGACCCATTAGCTGCAGTCAGTAGCTAAAACAACAGAGAAAGCCTGTTATGTCCTGTGCAAGTGAGAAATTACCTTTCAGAGAAATAGTCCACTTTGACCTGTGAAATGAGGTAGCAGGAGCTTGTCAGGTTAAAGCATCAAATGCCTGTTTTCCTATTCACAGAGGAGAGAGACAGTGGAGCCCTGACAGTTTTAAAAGATCCTCTAATAGGTCTGTTTGTGAGCAGGCTGAAGAGTATAGGGGCCAGCTCTCGGTTTCAACTTAGTTGTTCTCTCCTGAGTCTGCAGTCACTCGTCCGGTGTCAGCAGAGCATGCGCGCAAGTTTATTTTTGCCATCGTGGTGATGCGTTGTGCTCTCTCTCATCAGTGGCCCTATCATCAAGAACACAAACCACATTTGAGGAAGGGGGCAAAGGCCTTGCCCTCAGAATATCGACCAAGTGTCCAACACCACTTCTCTTAATATGACGTTTCCTAGGACTCCGAATCACTTCCCTACAGGCCCACTGTCCCCCCATGCTGGGCTGTTCCGATACTGACTCACAAATTCTCTGGCCAAGTAGGTGCCACTTAGTTTAGCACATATTTATCTCAACATTTCCATAGTTGAGTCTGCATGTGGGCATTGCTCTAAGACCTTTAAACAGGGTAGAGGTGGGGGGTAGAGGGGGAAACTGGGGATTGAAACAAGCTATACCCCAGACCATTTTTAATTTTTTAAAATTTTGAAACAGGGTCTCGCTAAATTGCTGAGGGTCTCGCCAATTGCTGAGGCTGGCCTCAAACCTACAATCTTCCTGTTTCAGCCTCCCAAGTACTGGGATTACAGTGCACCCTTGAAAATTTTTAACTCATTCCCTATGAGGCAGGTACTGTTATTATCTCTATTTTATTAATCCCACCCACCAGGAGTTAGAGGGTAGTTTATGATCTTTATGTCTTGTTCCAAATCACAGCAGGCTCCAGGTTTATCTCCCTATTGCTAGTCTCTGTTTTATATACTTTCATTCTGCTTCTAGAACACCCTTTCTGTCCCAAAAGCTATAGACTCCCAATTGCAAAGTTCTAACTGGTTCAAAAACTTCCTGTCTCACCTCTCACCACTTTATTGTCTTGTTGATCTCCCTACACTCCACAACAATCTCTCAGAAAAAGCAAGCCACAAGCCTTTGCTTTTTCTCTTAAGGTGGATTTCCCAGGAAACAGACTCTGAGATAAAGATTTGTAGGCAGGAAGTTCACTGGAGAGTTTTGTTGAGAATAACATTGGCAAGGGAGTGCATTTGCTCTCTATTGTTATGTAAATTACCATAAAGCTCTGCATCTTAAAGCAACAAACATTCATTAGCTCAATGTATTTCTGTGACTCAGAATCCAGAAGCAGCTGGGCTGTGTGGTTCTGGCTGGGGTTCCTCATAAGAAGGCAGCAGAGCCCTCAGTCAGGACAGAATCCACTCCCAAGCTCATGGTAGGTGTTGACCATCTCAGCCCTTCACCACTTGGGCCTCTGGATGATGTCCACATGACATGGCAGCCAGCTTTCCCTAGGGTAAGTGATAAGACAGAAGGAGGAAGGGAGAGGATATACCCAAGACTGATGACACTGTCTTTCTATACACTACTCCAGAGAGTGACATCTTACCATGGCTGCTGTAACTTACTTACTAGAATGAGTCACCGAGTCAAGCCCACACACAAGAGCAGGGGAATTAGACTCCATCTCTCAAGGGAAGACCACCAAAGAATTTGTGTACATACCTAAAAGCCACCACTGAGAGTAGGGGCAGAGGGAAAAGTTAAAGGGCGAGACTTTAGGGGAGCTCTGGAGTTGGATGGCAATTCAGAAATGTCCCAACTTGAGGAAAGGGCCAGTCCTTTCATGCCTGCTTATTCTAGTCAGGGAAGCAGAATGGCTCCTGCTCCTGCGAGTTTCACCTTTGCAATGGGCAGTAACCTTTGGCAGAGACAGTTTCTAGGGTGACTCAACTCTTAAGTGCCAACAGCAAACACACCCAGCAGGTATGAGCGAGCACCTTGGCTCTAAAGAAGGACTGAGATCCACATCACAGCATCCATTAAATCCACTCTCTATGCCTCTTGGATCCACTCGCTTCCTCCTCAGTAACCTCCTCCAGGAGCAGCTTATCCAGAATTCTGGTTGGTCACTTTTCCTGGGGAAAACATAAAAAATGAAGGTTAGCATTAATCCTAGGGCCACAGTTGATATTCATCATCTCCCTTCTATATTTCCTACTCAAATCCTCCCCACTGGCACCCTACCCTAGGTAGCAAAGCTGACTGACGGTCTAGGTCCTTAACCGGGTGGAGTGTCCCAGATCATCACCCTAAAAGGTATGAGCCCCTGGTCACCATGCTCTTCTTAGGTCAAGACTGCTGTTCTTATTCATTCCCAGTCACAATTGGGCAGGGATGAAAAGACACACCCCCTGGATTCTAAACATATTTCTCTCCACTGGGAGACAGCAGCCCTAACTCCTGTGAAGATCAGGGTCACTTACTTCTGACAAGATAGTGACTCCTTTCCTTTCTTTTTTCTTTTGCTTGACACAGAAAAAGTCAGAAGTAATGACAGCAGCACATCAAAGTTTAATGGGACTCACTGTCTCCTGGTAGAAGCATCACCACTCTGGGAACCAGAACCTCAGAATCCACAAATTCACCAAATAGGTAATTCAAGGTAATGATAAGTGAGGCCATTCCTATCTTTTAGTTTCCAACACATGATTCTATCCAGCATAGATACATGGATTGAGATTATGTATTGCATCTTGAAAAATGATGCCCTATATCTGTGGGGCACCATCTCTAAACTGGCTCCTCAGATGTACCCTCAGACACCTAGATGTGGCTGGAAGCTTCTAGGTGGTGTGATATGTGATAGCCAGTGAAACCAGGGTCATGGACTCACCACTGTGGCTCCTTTGCTGTGTACTGTGCTTCCCTGTAGGATTTCATGCTGTTGGGTCCATCTATATCCTTCATCCTTGGCTACTCCATTCACATGCACACTATGCCAGTGGTGGAATGGCCAGTGTCAGAGGCTGGCTGACTTACATTGACTAAGTCATCTTTTGTATATCATCAGAGAAAGTGATCTCTATACAAAACAAATTTGGTGCACATTCCATGTATTTATTTTTTTTGCGGTACTGGGGATTGAACCCAGGGGCATTCTACATCCAAACTACATCACCAGCCCTATTTTTTATTCTTTATTTTGAAACAGGGTTACACTGTGAACCTGCGATCCTTCTGTCTCAGTCTCCCAAATACTGGGATTACAAGCATGTGCCACCACACCCGGCCCATTCCATCTATTAACATGAATTTGCCTAGACCTTCTAGTCCTTAGTCTTCTCCTCACAGACCCCCTGACCCAATGGCAAAGCCATTCCCATAGCTGATTAATTGTATATATTTTATGTCAGAGCACTTTTCTTTTCACAGAAAGTTAGTGATCGTGTACACTGCCCAAATTTGTGCACTTTGAGAGAATTTCACCCTTATAGCTCTCTTTGAGGGCTACAAGCTCCACTATCTTTCTCCTTGTCTGCTGGACATATATGGGACACACACACACACACACACACACACACACACACACACACTACTGCTATAAATGTGAATCGCTGGGCATATAACTTGAAGATAAAATGTCTCTGGGTTCAATCCCCAGCAAAAAAAGAAGAAGAAGAAAGAGAGAGAGAGAAAAAAGAAAAGAGAGAGAGGGAAGGAGGGAAGGAGGAAAGGAGGAAGGGAGGAAGGAACAAAGGAACGAAGGAAGGAAGGAAGGAAGGAAGGAAGGAAGGAAGGAAAAAGAATCTATTGCCACAATGTTGAATGGCATCGGAATATTGGTCATTTGCTTGCTCAGCTGACTTTTACCTTCTATCCCTGTTTATGCCCAATTACAGTTCATCTTACAGTGGATTGATGTTGGGCCTACCCAACCTAATAACTTAGTAGATGAAGCAGAACCTACGACCCACATCATGATGGGCAAATATAATCTCATGGTTAGATTATGTCCCCATAGTCAGGCGTTCATTTCCTACCAAGTCCAGTAACATGAAAGGAGTTGTTTTCTATATATATAATATTCTGCCAAAGATGGCATGGCTTTGTCTTGGAACCCCAGGGTTCTAAGTTGATTTTCTTAGTAGGGTTTGCCAAGATCCACACAGCATCTTTTGCCCTCGTGCATTCCCGTGATGCCTCAGGATCTGCTAGAGTCCTTTCCTAAATGGAAGCTCACTCTAACCTGGAAGCCTTCCCTGTCACACAGGAAGTGGGTCAGAGAAGTATGTGAACTGTGGGGTAAGCTGCCTCTAGAACCTAGAGTCCTACCAGGAATTGTGCTTCCTTCTTAGTGGTCAGGAAGGTGAAAGACCCAATACTTTGCATGGAATATCCTGCATATTCCCAAACAGTATCCCCCACAATTTTACTGATGTGGGAGGCCCCTGAATCTTTGCACAGTTTATTCCTGTCCACTGGGACACATGTCTCTTACCTCTAATAATAATTCTTGTTATTTTAGCCCTACCAGTGTTCCTTTTAATGAAGTCCGAGGCCTGGTTCTCAGATTTTTACTGCCTTCCAGCAGCAGGATATGAGAGTTCTTTTACACAATGGAAAGGAGGCCCTCTGACTTTCACATTATGACTTAAATTGATGACTAATCACTCTTGACCTTTCACTGAATTTCTCCAATGCATCATTTTTTTTACAGAGCAAGTGACATGCAATTCCATAGTCATTATAATTACTACTTCCCCTGTGCCTCTCAAATGCCTGACATGTTGTACCTGCTAGAGCATTCTGTTCTAAAAGAATCACACTCCAGGTCACCAATGGTAAAAATTTTAGTAATTTCACTTCTACAGCACAACATGCTGGGAACTATCATTGCTCCACCCACCCCTAGAAATGGAGTCCTCATTGCCTAGCAGGTTGTAGATGACCCAGCTCCAAAATTTCACTTGGAATTCTGTCTCCTGGACAACTTTTGACACCAACTTCCTTAGGTCAGTTCCCCAAGAAACAAACTCAAATGTAGACTAGCCTGTAGATGAACACATCTACAGGGGAGGGGACCTGTGCACAATTACTGCACAGGAGTAAAGGGAGAAGGCTTGAGCTGAGGCCAGAGTTAATTGAGAGTCAATTGCTAGAAAAGCCTCACTGATCCCCGGAGGAGTTTGGGAGGTGGGATGACTCATCAGGTAGGTTCTAAACTAAGGTAAGGGGAATGGATATTCTTTGAAGTTCTTTCACCACCAGTCTTTGGATACGAGTTACTTTTGAGAAAAAAAAAATTAAAATTAACATTACCGAATATCAAGAAAAGTGTAGTACAATAATTTAGGCATATTATATGAATAAATATGAGTTATATGGATAGATATTATATAGATATAAATGTAAAGACATATTAGAACCTGTGTGATAACAACAGAAGCAGAGCTAAAAGGAAAATTTAGAGTTAAATACTTAAATGAACAAAAAAATTAATGATAAATTCTGTTAAGAAGTTAAGGGGGAAAACAACATAATACTAAGTAAATCAGAATGAAGGAATTGACAAAATTAAAATAAATTAATAAATTTGATAATGTAAAAATAAATTTTAAACTGACTTTTGGGGCTGAGGATACAGTTCAGTGGTAAAGCACTTACTTAGTATGTGTGAGGCCCTGTGTTCAGTCCTCAGAACAAAATAAAACAAAAAAAAACTAGTTTTCCTTTTGGAGAGGAACATAGCAAAATAAACCATGTTACCCCATCTAGAAAAAATGAGAATGTACAAATAGTCAAAATAAGAAATAAAAGTGGATTAATAATAAAATATGGAAAGAATTTAAATAATTGTACACTGTTTTGCCCAACTTGAAAATTTTAAAATAGAAATGAAACTTTCTAGAAAGCAGAAGTAATCTTGATCCCAAAAGAGTTAGAAAATCTAAACATATTAAGTATTATAGAAATACTTGAGAATCAACTAATTATGTCCCCCCCCCAAAATTCAAGGGTCTGGTCTTTTCATAGAAGAATTCTACCTAAATATTGAAGAATAGATACTTCAACATATATAAAAATTGTTTTAAATGGTTGAAAAAGAAGAGAAAAGTCTAAATTCTATTTACAAATAACAGTGATGCTAAAACTCTATCCATAAATTTTTTTTGCGGTACTGCCTACCTCTGAGCTACACCCCAGCCCTATTTTTTATTTTTTATTTTGAATAAAAATTATTTTTATTCTTACTAAGTTGCAGAGGGCCCCACTAAGTAGCTGAGGCTGGCCACGAACCCAGATCCTCCAGTCTCAGCCTCCCAAGTACTGGGATCACAAGCGTGTGCCACCATGCCCGGCTCTATCCATAAATTCTAATAAAACATTTCCAAGAATAATCTGGAAGCATGTTTAAAGAGCAATGTCACGTGGACAGGTGGTGCTTTTTTTTAGGAATTCAAGGTTGTTTCAATATTAAAAGATTTATTATATTCCATCATATCAATAGATCAAAAACATAACTATCTCTGATACTGAAAAGCATTTAATAAAGTTCATTATCTATTTTATTAACATTCAAATAGCCTCCTAGTTAAATAGGAAGGGTGCATCCTCAATAGTACTATCTCATACAAACATAGAAACTTCCTGTTTAACAAAGAAATAATAAAAAGTGTAACAAAGCAACTATGTCCAGTCACTACTATTCTTCAATATTTTGTAAGTCCTCACCATTGCATTTAGGCAAGAGAAAGAAATAAAGTATTATAAAATTGGAGAGGAGGTAGCAAATTATGAATTGAATATAATATGGTCTGTATACCTGGAAAGCCCAAGAGAATTAAATGGAAAATTATTGAATTCCGGAACAGAATTCAATAAGCTGCCTAGGCATATTAATATACAAAAGTCAACACTCTGCCTCTACACCAACAATATCAAATAGAAGTTAGGAGGAAGAAACAATCCCAGGTAAAATATTAACATGGGCAGAGTATACAAGAATTATATAATATCTAGGCAAACTTAACAAAAAATGTGTAACATTTATATGAAGTTGACATTAAAAATGTCACAGGAGAGCTGGGCGTGGTGGCGCATGCTTGTAATCCCAGTACTTTGGAGGCGGAGACCGGAGGATCCGGGTTCTCTGCCAGCCTCAGCTCTCCCTCTCTCTCTCTCTCTCTCTCTACCTACCTAGTGAGGCCCTCTGCAACTTCTTGAGAC
>PVJS01030877.1:0-23792 GCA_004027185.1 Glis glis | reverse complement strand
AGGGTGTGCATGTATGTTAACACCAAACTGATACTCATTGTGATGTGAGACTACAATGCACCAATAAAAACATTAAAAAAAATAAAAAAGGGCCAGGCGTGGTGGCACACACACTTGTAATCCCAGTACTTGGGAGGCTGAGACAGGAGGGTCGCAGGTTCACGGCCAGCCTTAGCTACTTAGTGAGGCCCTCCACAACTTAGTGAGACCCTGTTTCAAAATACAGAATAAAAAAATCAGGCTGGGGGTGTAGCTCGGAGGTAGAATGCCCTTGGGTTCAATCCCCAGTACCCCCCCCCAAATAAATAAAAAATAAAACAGGGCTGGGGGTATAGCTCGGAAGTGGACCCCCCAGTTGAACCCCCAGTAAACACATACACACACACACACACACACAGTGGTAAAAGAAAACCAAAACTCAAACCCAGGTCTTTTAACTTCCAGTGCATCTCTTCCTATTCTACCCTGAATAGTCTCCTGCTGACATCTTAGGAATAGTCTATTATCATGTCTTGATTAAGTAGAGGGAGAAGAGTTTGAAGGATGATAAAAGTTTTTTTTTTTGTGGTACTGAGGATTGAACTTGGGGGCATTTTACCTCTGAGCTACACCCCCAGCCCTATTTTTATGTTTTTTATTTTGAAACAGTGGTCTCACTAAGTTGTGGAGGGCCTCACTTCATAGCTGAGGCTGGCCACAAACCTGTGTTCCTCCTGTCTCAGCCTCCCAAGTACTGGGATTACAAGCGTGAGCTACCACACCCATCTTTTTTTTTTTTTATGAAAGCTTGAACACATAGACATTCAGGAAGGTTTATTTTGAAGGTTATAGAGCACTTTGTGGCCCTTTACAGAACACTTTGTGGCCCTTGGTAAAAGCTGTGGACTGTCCCAGAAAAATTCACATACGCTCAATTCTGCATAAAATTTAGGAACCACTGATTTAAGGTCTAAAAATGATTTCATAGTCCAAAAAGAAAATCTTCCATATTTAAGTTTTTTTTTTTTTTTTTTTTTTTTGCTAAAGGGTTCATAAGGATGGAAGGTCTTAACCTTTGAACAAATGGGTGGCTAATTAAAGCTGGTTGGTGCCACACCTGCCCTAAGGGAAGTAAGAAATAAGGGACCAGGAAGCAATCTTAGCTAACACATTTTATTTCTGTTTGGAAGACATTGACTGTAGTTCTTCCAAAAGTACTGAATTTCCAGGTCTGTGCCACTGTGCTTAGCTCCATTTTTTATTTTGAAACAGGGTCTCTCTTCATCCCTGAGACAGGCCACAAACCTGCAATCCCACTGTCTCAGCCTCGCAAGTACTGGGATTCCAAGTGTGCACCACCATACCCTACAATACAAGTGTTTTAAGGGCATATTACTGAGCTAAAACCATTGGCTTGATGAGAAACTGGTCTTTTAACTTATGTTTTGTGTATGTGTTTCTCAAAATCCTTATTAAGGTTGATAAATTGGGTCATCCTTGATCTGGGCGTGGTGGTGCATGCTTGTAATCCCAGTCAGTGCTTGGGAGGCTGAGACCGGAGGATCTGGGTTCGCGGCCAGCCTCAGCTACTTAGTGAGGCCCTCCACAACTTAGTGACACCCTGTTTCAAAATAAAGAATAAAAAATAGGGCTGGGGTGTAGCCCAGAGGTAGAATGCCCCTGGGTTCCATCCCCGGTACCACACACAAAAAAAAAATTTGGGTCATCCTCAACTGATAAGATTGCTAACTTTCCAGCTATATCACTCCTGGGTATCTTTCCAAAGGGACTGAAATCAGAAAATCATAGTGATACATGCATATCTATGTTTATAGCAACACAATTCACAATAGCCAAATTCCCAAATTATGGAACCAACCTAGGTGTCCATCAACAGATGAATGGATTACAAAATTATGGATGAATGGATTACAAAATTATGGGATATACACACAATAGAATTCTACTCAGCAATAAAGAAGAACAAAATTACGTCATTTGCAGGAATGTGGATGGACCTGGAGGACATTATGCTAAGTGAGATTAGCCAGTCACAGAAAGTCAGGGATCATATGTTTTCTCTCAAGCGGAAGCTAGGGAAGCTAGAGAGTAATGGGGTACGAGAGGGATTTCAGATAATGGGGGAGAAACTCCATTGGAGCCAGGGAGGTGGTCTACGGGAAAGGGTGGGAGAGGGAGGATCAATGAAGGGGAACCACTTTCATTGACGTTATATACATGTGAGAATACCAATGTCAATCTCAATACCCTGTATGCAGATGGAGCCGGGGGAAAGCCCACCAATGTTGTGTCCATGTATGTCACTATCCGGGAAAGCCCACCAATGTTGTGTCCATGTATGTCACTATCACTATGAACTACATTATAATGCGAGACTATAATGTACCAATAAAAGTATACATAAAAAAGAACCTTCTAATTGCTTCATGTCACAAATTCTGATCTTCTTAACTTGTCATTTTGTGAGTATGTAAAGGCATTTGTTATAGTTTTAATATGCTTTTTTTCTGACAAATAACTATGTTGGAAAGTTTTTATTTAATTTTACTGGTGCATTGCAGTTATACATCATAGTTAGGGTCAGAGTGATGGAAACAGATGTGCACAGCCCTTGTGTGTTTCTCTCGGGGTCCCACCCAATCCTTCCACCTCCCCATACCAATTATGTTGGAAACTTTTATACACTACCAGCTTAATAAAAGTTCTCTCATAAAAAAAGATTGCTAACTTGCCTTAAAATACTAAGATTTCTTTGTTTAGACCCTTAATCTTGCACTGTATATTTCATGTTAATTTTGGAATCCTATAAACTGTAAGAATATGGATTTAGAAATCTGTTAACCTCTGCTGGCTGGCTTTGGGTTAAAATTCTGTGAGTGCATTTGTTCTGCGATGAGTAAGCCTTCATAGAACATATGCAATTAGAAACATGCTTTGGTCCTTAGTTAATATTATTCTTTGTAAACTAGCAAGAATGTGCTTTTGACACTGATTTTTAATTGGTTTTGTCTGCAGGGAGTCAGAGAGCCAACTTTTATGTAGCCTCTGTCAAGAGTGTACTTTCTCATTTTGCTAATTATCAGATCTCAAAATGATGACAGCCTCTCTATAATTAGAAAGATTAAAGGAGTATTTTACTACATTAAATATATGGATGCTAATAGTAGATCATCTACAGAGTGCATTTTCAATGCATTTTTAAAAATCTGTAGTATCCATTCAAAGTTACTCTCACACTAGTTGATTTTATCTTTGAAACATTTTAGTTAAATGTGTTTTAAGTTGTTGCTAAGTTGGTGCTGAGACTAAGGAAAATGTTTACCTGATGTTTCTCAGCCTCTCTGAGGATTTTAAAGCTTCAGCTTCCTACTTAATTATCTTCCCAAGGAATACATTTTTCAGTGCTAAGAAAAATAATTGAGCTTTTAAATAATATAGTTCTTCAACTTTTTTGAAAGGGTTAAAATAAAACCATTTTAAAAACAAAGTTAAAATAACTCTCACAGGGAATTTATATAGAAATGCTTGTTGTCTATGAATTTCTAGTTGGGATGCAAGTGTTGTTTTTCTGTGAGAAAATGACTTACGATATTTATTTACTTATTTTTATTTATTTTGTGGTGCTGGATATCGAACCCAGAGGCATTCTACCTCTGAGCTACACCTCCAGCACTGTTTTATCTTTTATTTGGAAATAAGGTTTCACTAAATTGCTGAGAGTCTTGCTAAGTTGCTGAGGCTGTTTTTGAACCTGCAATCCTCCTGTCTGAGCCTCCCAAGTACTGTAATTACAGGCATGTGCCCCCACACCAAGCCTTTTTTTTTTTTAATTGTTGTACTAGGGATTGAATTCCGCCATTTTACCTCCAAGCTATAACCCCAGCCCTATTTTATTTTTTATTTAGAAACAGGGTTGCACTAGGTTGCTTAGAGTCTTGCTAAGTTGTTGAAGCTGTTCTCAAACCTGCAATTATCCTTCTCTCAGCCTCCTAAATACTGGGATTACAGGTGTGCACCACCATGCCTAACCCGTGATATTCTTTCTAATTGACATGTACAAAAATGTGAACACAATTTTGCATGCTTTTTTTGTTTTGTTTTTACTCATTGAATTTTAGATATGTTAACATAATGTAGAACATCAGGTACTTTTTGTTATAGCTTAATGGTGTTTTATCATTTATAGAAATATCAACATTTATTTAACTTATTCCCCACTGAATGTGGTAGTAGATTTTAAGTTGAAACAATTTTGCAGTGAATTTCCTTGTGCCTATATCTTCTTGTTGTGAGTGGTACTATTTATAGAGTAAATTTCTACCAGAGGGAATTGCTTGGCCAGAGACCGTGTTCCTTAGTAGGCTTCCTAATTACCCTCCTAAAACTTACTGACCTACCATTAAGGTGCACAGTTCCTTGTATAGTCCTAATATTGGTGGTGTGTATATTTTGAATCTTTGCTAAGATAGACAAAATTATGTATTTTTTGAGTTTTGAATGAATTTGGGCACCATTCTTTTTATGATTGCCCATTTTCCCATGCTAACTAATAATACAATTTGTCCATATTTCTGTAAGTTTATTCATCTTATTCCTCCCCTCCCCTCCCCTCTCCTCCCTTCCTCTTCCTTCTTGCCTTCCTGCCTTCCTGCCTTCCAGCCTTCCCTCCCTCCCTTCCTCTCTTTTTTTTCATGTTGGGGATTTTTTTTTTTTTTGCTGTACCAGGGATTGAACCCAGGGGCATTCTACCTCTGGGCTACACCCCCAGCCCTATTTTTTATTCTTTCTTTTGAAACAGGGTCTTGCTAAGTTGCGGAGGGCCTCACTAAGTAGCTGAGGCTGGCCGCGAACCCGGTACTCCCAAATACTGGGATTACAGGCTTGAACCACCACGCCCGGCTCACGTGTTGGTGATTGAACTCAGGGTCTCTGCCACTGAGCTATATACCCTCAGCCTTATTTTTCTATTGATAGGATCTATTTATAAGCCAAGTGATTGTAAATGCTAAACAATACTGAGTGCTGTTATAATACTACAGTAATCATATCTTCCTAACATAATACTGCAGTTAATTTCATACAGGTATTTTTGTTGACTCTGAATTTTTGTGTGTATGTGTGTGGTACTGGGGATTGAACCCAGGGGCATTCTACCTTTGACTTAATCCCTAGCCTTATTTTATTTTATTTTATTTTATTTTATTTTATTTTATTTTATTTTATTTTGAAACAGGGTCTTGCTAGGTTGATGAGTTTCACTACTTGCTGAGGCTGTCCTTGAACCTGCGATCCTCTAGTCTCAGCCTCCCAAGTACTGGGATTACAGGTGTGACTCACCACGCCCGGCTTTTTTTTTTTTTTTTGTACTAGAGGCTGAACCAGGGGCATAATACCTCTGAGCTATACCCCCAGCCCTATTTTATTTTTTATTTTGAAGTAGGGTCTTGTTAAGTTGCTGAGGCTGGCCTTGAACCTGCGATCCTCCTGTTTTAGCCTCCTAAGTACTGGGATTTACAAGTGTGCACCACCACACCAAGCTGATTGAATAATTTTTTTAGAATAAATGAGTATGAAGTGAATTAAAGGATATGAACTTCCTTGAATTATATCATTTTGATGTTGTATTTTTCATTTAAAAACTTTTTCCCCCTTAACATATAGAGGGAAAAATCTTTTGTGTCAACAAATAAAGATCTGTACTACACAGCTCAGTATTTTCTCTTTTTGCTTCTTTTTGTGTTACATAATAGTAAAATGAGCTGGGCATGGTGGCACATGCCTATAATCCCAGTACATGTGAGGCTGAGACAGGAGGATTACAGGTTTGTGGCCAACCTCAGCAATTTATAGTGAGGCCCTCTGCAACTTAGACCTTTTTTCAATAAATAATAATATTATTAATTATTAATATAATCAATTTTATTATTATTATTATTGTTGTTATTATTATTGGGGTTGTAGCTGTAGCTCAGAGGTAGAATGCTTCTGGGTTCAATCCCCAGCACCACAAAACAAAACAAAAAGTAGTAAAATGTACATAACATAGAACTTCCTATTGTAACCACTTTTTTGGGGGGAGGGCGGTACTGGGGATTGAACCCAGGGGTAGTCTACCCCCGAGCTACATCCCCAGCCCTATTTTTTATTCTTTATTTTGAAACAGGGTCTCACTAAGTTGCGGAGGCCTCACTAAGTAGCTGAGGCTGGCCGCGAACCTGGATCCTCTGTTCTCAGCCTCCCAAATACTGGGATTACAAACCTGTGCCACCATGCTCAGCTTCCATTGTAACAATTTTTAAGGGCACTGGGTTCAGTGACACTGAGTATATTCACATTGTTTTGCCAGCATCACCACCATTCAGCTCCAGTCTCTATTATCTCAAAATGAAACTCATTGAAACAGCATAATTTTGGCCAGATGTGGTGGCACATGCCTGTAATCCTAGTACCTGGGAGGCTGAGACAGGAAGATTGCAAGTTCAAGGCCAACCTCGGTAATTTAGTGAGACCTTGTTTCAAAATTAAAAATAAAAGCTGGGTGTAGTGGCACACGCTTGTAATCACAGTACTTGGGAGGCTGAGACGGGAAGATCTCAGGTTCATGGCCAGCCTCAGCAACTTAGGCCTTCTGCAACTTAGTGAGACCCTGTTTGAAGATAAAGAATAAAAAATAGAGCTGGGGGTATAGCTTGGAGAATGCCCCTGTGTTCAATCCCCATTACCGCAGGAAAAAAAAAATAAAAAGTTCTGGGGTATATAACTCAGTGGTAGAGTGCCTCCCCTGCATTTAATCCACAGTGCCACACATACACAAAAAAGATGAGTTTTTATACCTTTAAACTATTCCCTTATTATGCACATTTGTTTCCAGTTTCCTCCAAATATAGGTAAAAATTCAGTCAGGGCATGGTGAGACAAGCCTGTAATTCCTAGTACTTGGGAGGCAAAAACAGGAGAATCTCAGGGTTGAGGCCAGCCTCAGCAACTTGAGAGACCTTGTTTCAAAATAAAAAATAATTTAGAAAAAGGGATGGGGATGGTGTGGCTTGGAGGTAAAATGCCTCTGGGCTCAAGCCCCAGTACCAAAAGATAATAAAATAAAATAAAATAAAATAAAATAAAATAGCGCTGGAAGCATAGCTCAGAGGTAGAACACCCCTGGGTTCAATCCCCCAAATTAATTAATTCATGTATATTTTCTACTTGTTTTATTATTTCCTCATGATAGTTCTTCCATCATAGGTAGATTCTATATCTATATAAGTAGACACATTAAGGATGGTATTAGCCAGGCATGTTGGCAAACACCTGTAATGCCAGCACTCAGGAGGCTGAGACAGGAGGATCACAGGTTTGAGGACAGCTTCAGCAATTTGGTGAGACCCTGTTCCTTTTTCTTTTTCTTTCTTTTTTTTTTTTTTTGTGGTATTGAGGATTGAACCCAGAGGCATTCTACCTCTGAGCTACATCCCCAGACCTATTTTATTTTTTATTTTGAAGCAGGGTCTCACTAAGTTGTGGAGGGCCTCACAAGGTTGCTGAGGCTGGCCATGAACTTGCGATCTCCTGTCTCAGCCTCTCAAGTATTGGGATTACAAGGGTGTGCCACCACACCCCGCTGACCCTGTTTCAAAATAAAAAACAAAATAGGAGCTGGACGTAGTGGTGCATGCTTATAATCCCAGTACTTGGGAGGCTGAGACAGGAGGATCGCAGGTTCACAGCCAGCCTCAACAAAAGTAGTGAGACTCTCATCAACCTAGGAGACCCTGTTTCAAAATAAAAATAAAATAGGACTGGGGGTGTAACTTGGAGGTAGAATGCCCCTGGGTTCAATCCCAGTGGCACACACACACAAAAAAAGGTTTGGGGGTGTAGTTCAGAGGTAGAACACCTCTGGGTTCAATCCTCAATACCCCCCCAATAAAATAAAAAATAAAAAAGGATGGTGTTAAAAATTGGTTTGATATGTCATTTCTACCTTCCCCCCCACTGAAGAATTTATCTTCAACTTTATAATAAAAAATATGATTGGAAGGTTAAATATATAAATTTTTAAAGATAATTTGATGTTGATATAGCTGTCTTAATAGTGATAATAGAGAAGTCAGTCTTTTTCCTAAATCAGACTTTTTTTGTGTGATACTGAGGATTGAACCCAGAGGCATTCTACCTCCAAATTATACCCCTAGCCCGATTTTTTATTTATTTGGAAACAGGGCCTCATTAAGTTGCCGAGGTGGGCTTTGAACCTGCGATCCTCCTATCTCAGCCTCCCAAGTACTGGGATTACAAGCGCGTGCTACTTATGCCCGGCTAAATCTGACTTTTTTTTTGTGTGGTACCGGGGATTGAAACCAGGGGCATTCTACCTCCGAGCTAGACCCCCGACCCTATTTTTTATCCTTTTATTTTGAAACCAGGTCTCACGAAGTTGCGGAGGGCCTCACTAAGTAGCTGAGGCTGGCCATGAACCTGGATCCTCCGGTCTCAGCCTCCCTAGTACTGGGATTACAAGCGTGCGCCACCACGCCCGGCTTAAATCTGACTTTTTGACAGAGGCTGAGGCTCAGTGTCATTGCTGGGACGGAATGGGAGGGGTGTGGGGCATCTGGGTGTGGGGGATCTATCATTTGGGAAAAAGTGTTCATACATATTTTGCTGTTCTGGTGGAAAAAAGGTTGAGAAACTCTACCTCTCTATATATTTTGTTTGACTTATTAGAAACAGGTTTTCATAACCTTGGCTTTAATTTTTAAATAATTTTTAAGAATCTAGTAATTATAAATTTTTCTAATGAGAGCTTTTTCTCTCTCCTAGGATTGGCAGCCACCATTTGCCTGTGATGTTGATAAACTTCATTTTACCCCACGGATCCAGAGGCTGAATGAATTGGAGGTAATGCTTCCCTAGTGTTCTGGTCGGTTGTATTCCAGAGGGGTCCTCTGTGAAGAGGCTCGTGCATCACCATCTGGTAGTTTTAACCAAATGAAAATATGTCTGATTATTGATAATTAGGTTAAACAATATGCAGTGAGGCCATTGTAACAAACCAGATTTCATTAAAACACTGATATTTGTCTTTTTTTCCTATTAGTGCATAAATCCTTCTACATTTCAGTGATAATCACTAGAATTTAGGTTTGGAAGAGAATCTACTTTGAGAACTGTATGATAGCAAAGATTCTGTAGCCCTAATTTTCTTCAAAATGTATAACTTAGATTTAATAACCTTATTTTTCCAAGGAAGAGTGAGGAATATGGGACATTCTCTAGAGAACAGATTCTATTTCTTCAGTTCCTGTGATACTGAATATAGTACAGGGTAGATAAGACTTGGGTGTTGTTTACATTAATTTTTTTTTCAGTACTGGGTATTGAACCCAGGAGCATTCTATCTCCAAGCTACACTCCCAGCCCTATTTTTTTTTTTTTTTGCGGTACTGGGGATTGAACCCAGGGGTGTCTACCTCCGCGCTACACCCCCGGCCCTATTTTTTATACTTTATTTTGAAACCGGGTCTCATGAAGTTGTGGAGGGCCTCACTAAGTAGAGAGAGAGAGAGACAGGGAGAGAGACAGAGACAGAGAGAGCTGAAGCTGGACGCAAACCCAGATCCTCCGGGCTCCGCCTCCCAAAGTACTGGGATTACAAGCGTGGGTCACCACGCCCGGCCGCCCAGCCCTATTTTTTATTCTCTGTTTTGAAACAGGGTCTCACTAAGTTGCAGAGGGCCTCACTAGCTGAGGCTGGCCGTGAACCTGTGATCCTCCTGTCTTAGCTTCCCAAGTACTGGGATTACAAGTGTGTACCACCACGCCCCGCTATATTAATGCTCTGCAAACCTGAAAAATTCCTTTTTTTTTCTGTCTTGGAGATTGGGATTGAACCCAGGGGGGTTCTCCCTCTGAGTTACACCCCCAGCCCTTTTATTTTGAAACAAGGTCTTGCTAAATTACCGCTTTGCTAAGTTACCCAGTGCTAGCCTCAAACCTGCGATCCTCCTGTCTCAGCCTTCCAATACTGGAATTATAGGTGTGTGCTACTGCACCCAGCTTGAACCAAACATTCTTAACTTTAGGGGAACGCATATCCACTAGAATTCTGTAGACATAGATGATAGCATTTAATGTATATATTTGTAAGGATTTCAATGTATTTTCAAATTCAAGTTGAACATGAAAATAGGAGATAGGTACTAACTTGAGATCTTGGTATGACTGAGAACATCTGATCCTTGATCTCAATTTGGTCTAGTGTATAAGATGAAACTCCCCAAACTGTCTGATTTATATTTTAATTAATTAATTTTTTGTGTGTGGCACTAGGGATTGAACCCATGTGCATTTTACCTCCAAGCTACCCCCCAGCCATTTTCTAGTTTTTATTTTGAAACAGGGTCTCATTAGGTTGTTGAAAGTCTCACTATATTGTTGAGGCTGTCCTGGAACCTGGGATCCTCCTATCTCAGCCTTCCAAGTACTGGGATTATAGGTGTATACTACCATGCCTGGCCTAATTTATATTTAATAAGGAAGGAAAAGAAAAATAAATGTAGAGGCTAGTAATAATTTGTCAAAAAAATAACATTTAAAAAAGTTTCCCTGTATCTGGGTGGGGTGGTGTATGTGTGTAATTCCAATACTTAGGAAGCTGAGAAAGGATTACAGGTTTGAGGTCAATCTCAACAATTTAATAAGACCCCCAGAAACTTGAAATCCTGTTTCAAAATAAAAAATAAAAAGGGCTGAGGGTGTAGCTCAGAGGTAGAATATACCTGGATTGAACCCCCAGTACTTAACAAAAAAATGTTATCTTTATCAGGACTTATTAAAATTGATAGAGGCTGTAGCTGGCAGAATGCTCCTGGGTTCTATCCCTAGTACACACACACACACACACACACACACACACACACACACACACACAGATAGATATAGGCTGGGCATGGTGATGCATGCCTGAAATCCCAGCTATTTGGGGAGGCTGAGGAAGGGGGATCTCAAGTTCAAGGCCAACCTGAGCAACTTAGCAAGACCGTCTCAAAAGCATTTACAGGACCCTGGGTTCAGTCTTCAGTACCACCACCAAAAAAAAAAGAAAGAGAGATTAAAAAATTAAAATTATCATTGTAAATCTGTTTTTCGATTTGTGTTTCAGCAAGTAAGAATATTTCTACTTGTAGGGAATGGAGCTTTAGAATGTGCAGTTGTAAAAAGACCAGAAACTTTTCATATAACTTTAAGCAATAACACACAGTTGTGCTTTATAGTACCTTTTTAATGGAGCACCTTCAGGGTGACTACTTATGTTATAGAAGAGTTTACTGAGTGTTTAACTACTTGCCTGGCACATGGTAAGAGCGAAATTAAAATTTGAGTTAATGAATGTATGATTATTTAACCAGCTTTATCTACTTTTGGCTATTTTTCTCTGTTGAATTCAGAAAGTAGTTTTGTTCTTAAATATTTCAAGAATGAAAATACCACATGGAAGCCGGGCGTGGTGGCGCATGCTTGTAATCCCAGTACTTTGGGAGGCGGAGACCGGAGGATCTGGGTTCGCGGCCAGCCTCAGCTCTCTCTCTCTCTCTCTCCCCCTGTCTCTCTCTCTCTCTCTCCCTGTCTCTCTCTCTCTCTACCTAGTGAGGTCCTCCGCAACTTCGTGAGACCTGGTTTCAAAATAAAGTACAAAAAAATAGGGCCGGGGGTGTAGCGCAGAGGTAGAACTCCCCTGGATTCAATCCCCAGTACCGCAAAAAAAAAAAAAAAGAAAATACCACATGGGAAGGTAATAGGCAGGCACTTTCAAATCAGCTAGGTAAGTACCAGCGGTGCATCTGTAGTCCTGTAGTCCTCGCTACTGTGAGGCTAAGGTGGGAGGATCCCTTGAGCCCAGGAGTTCAAGGTCAGCCTGGGCAATATGGTGAGATGCATCTAAAAAAAAAATAGGTTAAAACTCAATTCTTTGTCATTTAGGCTCAGACTCGTGTAAAATTGAATTTCCTGGACCAGATTGCAAAGTACTGGGAATTACAGGGAAGTACTCTGAAAATTCCACATGTGGAGAGGAAGATCTTGGACTTGTTTCAGCTAAATAAGGTAAAGGGCTAATGACCATCTTATTTGTTAATAATCTTTGTGATAAACTTAATGTGATCTACTCTGCTTTAAAAAGAAACTTACTGTTTGAAATATATAAAATGAGATTTTCAGTTCAATTGAGTGAGGATCAGGCTCCAGATATCTGTCAGGTCTGGAAGCCTTATCTTGTGAAATATTTTGCTGCAATCCATTTTTGTCATTTTAAAACTGCACTATAACCCTGCAAACTATTCCTTTCCATTTTAGTATAGATAAGGAAACTGAGGCTCATGGAGATTAAAAAAAATAAACCAAACTAAAAAGGCCAATCCATATTTCAATTCCAGGTTCCACCCAATTCTAAAGCCTACATTCTTTTCACCAAACATGATGCCAAGCGTCCTACTCCTTAGTTTATGGAGATTTTAATGAGCACAGAGTAGGATCAAATAGTAGGGCTATTTCTTTCACAGAGATTTAATTGTTAACCTTGTTCTTTCTAAGATGACTGCTTTGGGGAAATGAGAATTCTCTTTGGGAGGGACAAAATGTTTATGGACCATGCTGTCAAAATAAATGTTTAAATTTTTTAGCTCGCTGGGTGTGGTGGCGCACGCTTGTAATCCCAGTACTTGGGAGGCAGAGACCAGAGGATCTGGGTTCGCGGCCAGCCTCAGCTACTTAGTGAGGCCCTCCACAACTTCGTGAGACCTGGTTTCAAAGTAAAGCATCAAAAATAGGGCCGGAGGTGTAGCTCAGGGGTGGAACACTCTTGGGTTCAATTCCCGGTACCGCAAAAAAAATAAATAAATAAATAAAATAAATAAATAAATTTTCTAGCACAAAATTAATAGCACATGCTTTTTTTCTTTTGACTAAATACATTTTATAAATACATTGGGAAATGTATTTATAAAAGATAACCATAGCCAGGAACATTTCATTCTTGGGGTCATACCTAGGCATGAGGGAATTAGAAATGATTTCCATGTGTTTCTAATTTCTTTTGCTGTTTTAACAGTTAGTTGCAGAAGAAGGTGGATTTGCAGTTGTTTGCAAGGATAGAAAATGGACCAAAATTGCCACCAAGATGGGGTTTGCTCCTGGCAAAGCTGTGGGCTCACATATCAGAGGGCATTATGAGCGAATCCTCAATCCGTACAACTTATTTCTGTCTGGAGACAGTTTGAGGGTGAGTTTTGGGGCTAGGTGTAACCTGTTTTATTTTACTGTTTATTGGTACATTGTATTTTAGGGGGAATGAAAAGGCCTCAATTATGTTTGAAAGACATTATTTAGAAGACCTTGTTTTGTGTATATTTCCTTCAGTGTTTTTGTTCTGTTTTGAGAGTCACCATACTTAGAAGTTTGTTTGTAGACTGAATAAGATTGTAGAGGAAATGTCCTTTTATTGTGAAAAGCTGAAATCTTATTTACCTCACTACAGGTGTTTCTTTACAGCAAGGAGTTGATTATAATCTACTTGTTATGGCTTATGCTTTTGCATTCACTTGCTATTTAAAGCATCTCTGAGCCAGGCCTGTGGCACATGCTTGTAATCCCAGTACTTGGGAAGCTGAGACAGGAGGATTGCAGGTTGGAGGCCAACTTCAGCAATTTAGCGAAATCCTGTTTCAAAAGAAAAAATAAAAAGGGCTGGTGGTGTATCTCGGAGGTAGAATGCCCCTGGGTTCAATCCCCAGTACTGAAATAAAATAAAATAAAGTTAAAATAAAATAAAGCATCCCTGGTTGTCACATGGAGGTATAACCTGGAAAATAACTTGCCTATCCTTTTCTGCTAGCTGAAATTACCAAGGGAATTTTCAGTTAGGATGCTTATGTCTGTAAAGGATAGGGGACTTAATAATGCTGCATAGCTGCCAGGGCTGGTGGTGATTCCTTCGATCCTAGATAATTGGGAGGCTTAGGCAAGATGATCACAAGTTTTAGGCCAGTCTAGGTAACTTAGTGAGACCCTATCTCAAAATAAAATTTAAAAAGTACTGAGGATGTAGCTCAGTCCTTTTTAGATCACTTGCCTAGTATGTGAATACCCTGGGTTCAATCCCCAAGTTCCTCCCAAAACAAACCAAAGTTTCATAGTTCCTTTTTCAATAGTTCCTATCTAGCCATGTTCCTTTCCATACAAAAATGGTATTGTGAAGTTATCCAGATAAAAACTTTTGTTCTAATTAAGGTAAAACAATATTATAAAAACTTGCCACTTATTTAAAGGCTCTGGTAGAAAGGAGTGTCATAAGCCAGGCGTGGTTGTGCATGCTTGTAATCCTAGTACTTGGGAGACTTGAGACAGGAGGATTGCAGGTTCATGGCCAGCCTCAGCAACTTAGTGAGACCCTGTTTCAAAACAAAAAATAAAATAGGGCTGTTGGTGTAGCTCAGAGGTAGAATACCCATGAGTTAAAAAAAAAGAAAGGAATGTCATAATTATATGCATCTTTTGAGTTATTCTAAGACTAGAGCAGTGAGCCTTCTAATTTTAAGAATTGAGCCCAGTGAGGTAGTGCATGCCTGGAATCCCAGTACTTGAGAGACTTGAGACAGGAGGATTGCAGGTTTGAGGCCAGCTCATGGTAACTTAGCAAAATAAGTTTCAGAATAAAAAGGTCTGGGGAGTGTAGCTCATAGGTAGAACACCCCAGAGTTCAATCACTAGTATCACCACAAAAAAAGAGAAGGAAGCAAGGAAGGAAGGAAGGAAGGGAGGAAGGGAAGGAAGGAAGGAAGGAAAGTTTCTGTGCTAGAGAAAAGTAAATAACACAGTTTCTGAGGGCAAATCACTAATCAAAACCCTGTCCTAATATTATAGACCCATACCTTCTGCATAATGTTTAAATCCTATAGATTTTCAAGCATTTGGGTTTTCTTCTCTTTCTTCTTTCTCCATTCCAGGCGATTTTTTTTTTTTTTGGCAGAACTGGGGATTAAACCCAGGGGCATTCTACCTCCAAGGTACACCCCCAGCCCTATTTTTTATTCTTTATTTTGGAACAGGGTCTCACGAAGTTGTGGAGGGCCTAAGGAGCTGAGGCTGGCCATGAACCTGCTATCCTCCTGTCTCAGCCTCCCAAGTACTGGGATTACAAGTGTGCGCCACCACGCCCAGCTGAACTTTGTTTTAGCCTAGAACAAAGTGGCCCATGTGATATTCAGAAAGCTGTTTTTTGTTTTTGTTTTAATGTACATAATATGAATGGTTGGTGAGCCTATGGAGGACATTGTTTGGAATATTGAATGTGGAACCTGTTTTATAGTCAGACCTAGATACAGTTGCCCATATACATTAATTTTTTTCTTCTTGAGCTCTTCTTCCTATCTAAGTGTGGAGGTATAGTGAATAAGGGGGGGTTGATCTGCTTCATGGATTGCAACTTTTGAAACATGTCATCTATATACTCACAGAAGCAGTATAGTTTCATAGAGAGCACTTAAGCATTTATACAAGAGTCTGAAAGGGTATTTAAGATATCCTTTACAAACATTGCATTTACAACACAGATAAATGTTTCTTGAGGAACCTACTATGTGTCAAGTATATTCTAGGCATTCACTGATGCATATTCATTGTAGAATGCTTAAAACCACAGGAAAGCCGGGCGTGGTGGCGCACGCTTGTAATCCCAGTACTTTGGGAGGCGGAGACCGGAGGATCTGGGTTTGCGTCCAGCTTCAGCTCTCTCTGTCTCTGTCTCTCTCCCTGTCTCTCTCTCTCTCTACTTAGTGAGGCCCTCCGCAACTTCGTGAGACCCGGTTTCAAAATAAAGTATAAAAAATAGGGCCGGGGGTGTAGCTCGGAGGTAGAAAGCCCCTAGGTTCAATCTCCGGTACCGCAAAAAAAGAAAAAGAAAAAAAAAACACAGGAAAGTAGCATGAAAATAAAATTGCTCCTTTATTCCTCTCAAGGCTGTTTTTATGCATGTATATAAAAATTGGCAGCATATTTTTTTTCTATTTTACATATGAGCATTTGGTGTCATTGAATGTTTTTGTTGAAGATAGGGTTTCTAATGACTGTAGCATTCCATTTTATCATTTTATAGCCAGATCTTGATTTAATTTCTCCTGTTGTTGAAAGTTTAGGTTGGTTCCTTCTTTTTTTTTTTTTTTTGGTGCTGCTGGTGGTTGAATGCAGGGCCTCGCACATGCTGTGCAGCAGCTGCCCCACTGAGCTGCTCCTCCAGACTCTGTGCCCATTTCTCTCTCTCTTTTTTTTTTTTTTTTTTTTTTTGTACTGGAGATTGAACTCAGAGGCAATACCTCCAAGCTACATCCTGGTCTGATTTTATTTCTTATTTAGAAATAGGGTCCTACTAAGTTGCAGAGGGCCGAGTCTGGCTTTGAACCCGTGATGGTCCTGTCTCAGCCTCCCAAGTACTGGGATTACAAGTGTGTGCCACCATGCCCTGGCTTCAATTCTCATTTTTGAAATTAGTTTTTAGGGAAAAGAGAAGATAGGAGAATTAGAAAATAGTTTTTCTTTTTTTTGAGGTACTGGGGATTTTATTATTATTATTTTTTGTGGTACTGGGAATTGAGCCTAGAGGCATTCTTCACCCCCAGCCCTATTTTATTTTATTTTATTTATTTATTTATTTATTTATTTATTTATTTTTTGCAGTACCGGGGATTGAACGCAGGGGAGTTCTACCTCCACGCTACATCCCCGGCCCTATTTTTTTATGCTTTATTTTGAAACCGGGTCTCACGAAGTTGCTGATGGCCTCACTAAGTAGAGAGAGAGAGAGAGAGAGAGAGAGAGAGACAGGGAGAGAGAGAGAGAGAGAGAGCTGAGGCTGGCCGCGAACCCGGATCCTCCTGTCTCCGCCTCCCAAAGTACTGGGATTACAAACGTGCGCCACCACGCCCGGCACCCTATTTTATTTTTATTTTTTGAAACAGGGTCTTGCTAGGTTAATACCAGTCTCGCTACTTGCTGAGGCTGTCCTCAAACCTGCAATCCTCCTGTTTCAGCCTCCCAAGTACTGTGATTACAGGTGTGTGCCACCATGCCTGACATATTTTTTATTTTGAAACAAGGTCTCACTAAATTGCTGAGGGCCTCGCTAAATTGTTGAGGCTGACCTTCAACCTGCAATCCTGTCTCAGTCTCCCAAGTGCTGGGATTACAGGTGTATGCCACCATGCCTAACTGGAAAACATAGTTTTATTTTATTTTGTTTTGTTTTGTTTTATTGTGTCACTGGGGATTGAACTCAGAGGCATTCTACCTCCGAGCTACACCCCCAGCCCTATTTTATTTTTATTTGGAAACAGGGTCACGCTAGGTTGATGAGAATCTCACTACTTGCTGAGACTGTCCTCGAACCTGGGATCCTCCCGTCTCAGCCTCAGCCTCCCAAGTAGTAGGATTATAAGTGTGAGCCACCACACCCGGCTCAACATACAGTTTGAGAAAAAGAAATGATTGACAGCGAAAGAATTGTTGCAAAGGGTTAAACTAGAGCCTAAGTTAAGTTTTGGGAAACTTGAGAAAAGTTGAGCAGCAATGTACTTGGCATTATGGAACACAGGCCTCAGTCTTGCATCACCATCACTGTATTTTCTAAATGTCTTTTTTTTTTTCTTTTTTGGCGGTACTGGGGATTGAACCCAGGGGCATTCTACCTCCAAGCTACACCCCCAGCCCTATTTTTTATTCTTTATTTGGAAACAGTGTCTCACTAAGTTGCGGAGGGCCTCACTAAGTAGTTGAGGCTGGCTGCGAACCCGGATCCTCTGGTCTCAGTCTCCCAAATACTGGGATTACAAGCGTGGGCCACCACGCCCTGCTCTCTAAATGTCTTAAGGGATTACTCTATGTGGGATGATGTGATTATGGTAGATGGTATTAACTCTAAATCCCAGTTTCTCAAGTAAAGGTTAAAATTAGAATCTGCATGTGACAGCATTAGATATAAAACCAACACGTTAGGTACGTTTTGAATTATGGCTTGGAACAAAATAATGAAGTTCTTCAAGTATATTCTAGAAAGCTACTGAGCTTGACTTTGCTTTAGGTCTCTAATGTTCTTACAGAACCAAGTCAATCATAGATAATGGAATCATTGAAACTAGTGGGAAATAGGGCCTGAATATATAATATCTGAATTTCTAACCATCCACTTAGTAAAATTTATGAGATTGAGCTCAAGTAGTATTTCCCTTACCACATACACTTTTGTGTCTCAAATAGAAAGTTCATAGAATACATAAAAGGGATTAATTTAGCTGATGAGCAGATTGATTTCTTTCTTTCTCTCCTTTTCTTTTTGGTTCTGGGGATTGGAAACCAGGGGCAGTCTACCCCTGAGCTACACCCCCATCCCTTTTTATTTTGAAACAGGGTCTCGCTAAGTTGCTGAGGCTGGCCTTCTGCCTTTAGCCTCCCAAGTGCTGGGGTTACAGGTGCGCGCCACCCTGCCCAGATTGCATGCTTTCTTTCCTTTTTTTTTTTTTTGGTGGTGGTACTAGGGACTCAACTCAGGGGCATTCTACCTCCAAGCTACACCCCCAGCTCAATTTTATTTTTTTTTAATTTGGAAACAGGGCCTCTCACTAAGTTACTGAGGCTGATCTTGAACCTGTGGTCTTCCTGTCTTCGCCTCCCAAGTACTGGGGCATGCTTTCTTTAAATATGCTCTAAATACTCAATTGAGGAATTGTTACAGAATGGAGGCCATTGTTCCATAGTAATAATTTTTAAAATATTCAGTTTCTCTCAGTTATTATTGGTATTTCATTCATAGCTTTTTCTAGAATATTTAACTATTATGATAATATAGTAGTTAACTTTTCCAGACAAAATCAATGTATAGGTTTAATTAAAATGAGCAGAATAGTTAATATTATAGGTTTTGTACCACTGGTAGATTCATTACTTATTATGCAGTAATCTGTACTAGTATTTATTTATTTATTTATTTATTGTACTGAGAATTGAACCCAGAGGCATTCTACCTCCAAGCTACACCCCAGTCCGATTATTTATTTGGAAATAGGGTCTCACTAAGGTTTTTGAGAGCTTCACTAAGTTGCAAAGACTGGCTTTGAACCTGAAATCCTCCTGTCTCAGCCTGCCAAGTACTGGGATTACAAGTATGCGTCACCATGCCCAGCTCTGGTATTTTCTTTTATTTATTTATTTATTTATTTATTTATTTATTTATTTTTTTTTGCGGTACCGGGGATTGAATGCTGGGGCATTCTACTTCTGCGCTACGCCCCCGGCCCTATTTTTTTTATACTTTATTTTATTTTATTTTATTTGCGGTACCAGGGATTGAACGCAGGGGCGTTCTACCTACGCGCTATGCCCCCGGCCCTATTTTTTATGCTTTATTTTGAAACCGGGTCTCACGAGGTTGCGGAGGTCCTCACTAAGGAGAGAGAGAGAGAGAGAGAGAGAGAGAGAGAGAGCGCGAGCGCGCTGAGGCTGGCTGTGAACCCGGATCCTCCTGTCTCCGCCTCCCAAAGTACTGGGATTACAAGCGTGCGCCACCACACCCGGCTTATACTTTATTTTGAAACTGGGTCTCACGAAGTTGCGGAGGGCCTCACTAAGTAGAGAGAGAGAGAGACAGGGAGAGAGACAGAGACAGAGAGAGCTGAAGCTGGACGCAAACCCAGATCCTCCAGTCTCCGTCTCCCAAAGTACTGGGATTACAAGCGTGCACCACCGCGCCCAGCTTGGTATTTTATATTAGAAGTAGATTTTGTCAATTTGTTGCTCTATGCTTTCTTTTACCCTCCTCTAGTAATTTCTCTGTTCTCTATGCAAATATAAGGGGAAAGGGGCTAATCTTGTTAATAGGACTATATGATGGTAGTAATCGTGCCCATAGTGCCATTAATTCTGAATGTTTGTTATTTCGGTGTATCTCATGCCAAATATAAATGATATAACACAGTTCAAATGGTTACATTTTGGAACCTATTTTTTTTTTTTTTGCGGTACCCGGGATTGAACGCAGGGGCGTTCTACCTCCACGCTACGCCCCCAGCCCTATTTTTTATACTTTATTTTGAAACCATGTCTCACGAAGTTGCGGAGGGCCTCACTAAGGAGAGAGAGAGAGAGAGAGAGAGAGAGAGAGAGAGAGAGAACGAGAGAGCTGAGGCTGGCCGCAAACCCGGATCCTCCGGCCTCCGCCTCCCAAAGTACTGGGATTACAAGCGTGCGCCACCATTCCCGGCTTGGAACCTATTTTTAAAAATAGTTCTCATAGCTGGGCGTGGTGGCGCACGCTTGTAATCCCAGTAATCCCAGTACTTTGGGAGGCAGAGACCGGAGGATCCGGGTTCGCGGGCAGCCTCAGCTCTCTCTCTCTCTCTCTCTCTCTCTCTCTCTCTCTCTCTCCCTACTTAGTGAGGCCCTCCGCAACTTCATGAGACCCGGTTTCAAAATAAAGTATAAAAAATAGGGCTGGGGGTGTAGCATGGAGGTAGAATCCCCCTGGGTTCAATCCCTGGTACTGCAAAAAAAAAAAAATAGTTCTCATGTTTGTGAATCCTCTTATGAAAAAGAAGTACTTACTTGAAGTTCATATTAACTTCAGTAGTAATTTTTTGTTATGTTGGATTGTCATTAAATACCATCTTTTAGCCAGCTTAGAGTTAAACTAAAAAGGAAAAAATAAAGCAAGACGAGACTTTTCTGATGAGAACCAAAGTTATTGTTGTGAGTGACCTATTTAATCTTTGCCCTGTGAATTAGATGAAAACTCTAGTAAGGTAGAATACTTTGGTCAAATGACCTGTTTTCTGCCCGGCATGGTGGTGCACGCTTGTAATCCCAGTACTTGGGAGGCTGAAACTGGAGGATCCAGTTTCACGGCCTGCCTCAGTTACTTAGTGAGGCTCGCTGCAATTTAGTGATTTTTTTATACTTTATTTTGAAACCGGATCTCACAAAGTTGCGGAGGGCCTCACTAAGGAGAGAGAGAGAGAGAGAGAGCGAGAGCTGAGGCTGGCCGTGAACCCGGATCCTCCGGTCTCCGCCTCCCAAAGTACTGGGATTACAAGCGTGCACCACCAAGCCCGGCTCGATACCTTGTTTCAAAATAAAGAATAAAAAAAAAGTAGGTCTGGAGTGTAGCCCGGAGGTAGAATGCCCCTGGGTTCAACCCCCAGTACCGCAAAAAAAAAGAAAAAAAAAAAAGAAAAAAAGAAATGACCTGTTTTCTCAATTTGGATCATATATTTTGGTGATAACTTTGGTAGTTATATCTGAAACTATAGGATCATAAAATCTGGAAAACCTATTGGATTCCCCTTTTTATTACTCCATTTTTAAATTTTTTAATATATTTTTTCCTCTTTTTAAATTGATTTATTGGTGAATTATAATCATACATCGTGATGGGTTTCAGGGTGGTAGATGTATACATGCACACATCGGTCATTTAGCCCTCCCTCACTCCACTTTTTTAAAAAATGAGATACTCAGCTAGCTGGGCATGATGGTACATGCTTGTAATCCCAGTACTTGGGAGGCTGAGACAGGAGGATTGTAGGTTTGCCGCCAGCCTCAGCTACTTAGGCCCTCTGCAACTAAGTGAGACCCTGTTTCAAAATAAAGAATAAAAAAATAGGACTGGGGGTGTAGCTTGGAGGTAGAATGCCCCTGGGGTTCAATCCCCAATACCACAAAGAGAGAGAGAGAGAGAGAGAGACTCTTAATATAGAAAATTATTTTTGGAAATTATTTTTTGGCACCTTTATAGCAGTTTGAGTCTCCAGTTAACTGACAGTTGCAAGCACAGGTAATTGCAGGTGGCTCATAGGAAGTGCCTTGAGACTGCTATGGCTTCTTGTAACCTAATGAGATCAGCTAAATGGAAGGAACAGCATTCACCTGTTGAAGAAAATTTTAAGCTGTTGTACTTATTTTGTGTGTGTGTGTGTGTATGATTGGTATCTGAAGACTTGTCTTTGTATTTATTTAGATTTTTAAAAAGCAGACCTGTTATGCTATTTAAATAATTATAAAATGTACCTTGTAAAACTCAACAAAAGTCTCTTAAGATTAAAAAAAGGGAAATTCATCAGTCAAATTGTATTTTACTTCTAGTGTCTTCAGAAGCCCAACTTGACCACAGACACAAAGGACAAGGAGTACAAACCCCATGATATTCCCCAGAGGCAGTCTGTGCAGCCCTCAGAAACATGTCCTCCAGCCCGACGAGCGAAACGCATGAGAGCGGAGGTGAGAGCCTTGCAAAGCTATTTGGAAGAAATTCTTGAGTTCTAATGCTGATAGCACTGGATTTCTCTCATGGAGTGTGGTCTTTGTAGTTTTGAACCTTGTTAATCTCACAAAGCGATGCTTTGTATGTTTTACCTTTTACACTTGGGGGAGACTCGTGCCAACAAAGGGATAAGAAATGGAAGAACTCTTTCTGGGATCATGCCTCCTGGACAGGTGCACAGTTGTTACTAGTTGGGAAGCCTCAGGGGGAGTTGGTGTTCTTGTGCTTCTATTAGGATTGCTCATTATGCTCCTGGAGTTCAATTCTGTGCATTGGAGATTAAGAGTTAGAGATGTGAAGATAGGGAGTATTTTGTTTTTAATAGAGAGGCTAGAAGACAGTGAAAGCCATTTTTCTCAGACTTACTGAAAAGGGACATAGTGGCAAAACCTATGCTGAGAGAGAAGAATTGGGAAGCATGAAGTCGAGTTAAATAAATGAGATGAAATAAAAGGAAATCAGGAGTGAAAAAGGAAATCAGGAGTGAAAGACTAGTAAGAAGGATTATTTGCTTTAAGATTTTTCTGCTCAGAGGTTTTCCCTGGGAAAGGACTATTTCCCTAGTTATTCTCACACAGAAGTGTCAAGATTTTAGATTCCTTTCTAGCCTGATGGACATGTAAGTTTAGGACTCAGGGATAGTGTGTGGGAATAATTTAGAGCTGGAAAGCCTCATATTGCAGTAATCATGCTTCTAAATCAATTTGGTTGTTTAATAATCATTGGCAAAGATGAAAAAAGAATCAGCTATTTTGTTTTCTGAAGAAATGGATAATAGAATTGTTTTTCACTTTAATAAGTTGAAAATAGAAAAAAATTTAGTGACTCCATTCTTCTGAATGAAGAAAACTACCAAGAATAGGAAAATATGGTTATTTGGAGGCCATAAGCATGTTTATAGCTCATTAAGAATCAGTTCTTTTTGAGCATATTCTTTTTCCTTTTTTTTTAAATGTGGTACTTCTGAGCTATACCCCCAGCCCTATTTTATTTTATATTTTTATTTTTTACTTTTGGCACTGGGGTTTGAACCCAGGGTCATTCTACCTCGGAGCTACACCCCCAGCCCGATTTTATTTTATGTTTGCGGTACTGGGGATTGAACCCAGGGGCATTCTACCTCTGAGCTACACCCCCAGCCCTATTTTTTCTTTTCTTTTCTTTTCTTTTCTTTTCTTTTCTTTTCTTTTCTTTTCTTTTCCTTTCCTTTCCTTTCCTTTCCTTTCCTTTCCTTTCCTTTCCTTTCCTTCTTTCCTTTCCTTTCCTTTCCTTTCCTTTCCTTTCCTTTCCTTTCTTTTCTTTTCTTTATTTTGTGGTACCGGGGATTGAACCCAGGGGTGTTCTACCACTGAGCTACACCCCCAGCCCTATTTTTTATACTTTATTTTGAAACCGGGTCTCATGAAGTTGTGGAGGGCCTCACTAAGTAGCTGAGGCT
>PVJS01030876.1:8554-23894 GCA_004027185.1 Glis glis | reverse complement strand
TGTGTGCGTGCATGTGTGTGTGTGTGTGTGTGTGTGTGTGTGTGAAATTACATTGATGCATTTCTTGAGAAAGGTGCAAGAATTTCACCACAGAGGGACACATCTGCTTTGTTATTTATAATAGAAAGCTAAATCTTAATTTTTTAAAGGACACTGCTAATGATTGAGAATCGAGTTTTTAGTTTTGCTATTTTTTTTAATTGGTAGAGGATTTTTATATATTTTTTCCATTTTGTTGGGTTGTGTCCTTATTTATATAAATACTTTATCCGTACAAGGCAAGGAAGAAAACTTCTTTGCTTTTAATTATTGTGGTTGTCATCGTCCCTATTTTATTTCTGGTGTGATTTATCTGTCTTACCTTCTAAATGAGAAAATGTTTTCCTGTATTTGTACATTGTCAGATTCTATAGTTTCATAGATAATTTAACCAAATTGCTCTCTGTATTATTATTCTGTGAGTATAAAGTTCTATTTTAACGTCTGTAAATACTTCAGAACTGGCTTCTTTTCTCAAGCTCCCACTGCGGAGTTATTGTTTACATCACAAAAACTGTAGAATCTCTATGCTCATGTACTGTAAATAGTGAAGTGATCTGCTTATAAATAAACTTAACAAATACACTATGGAGATTAAAAAGAAAATACCATCCACAGCCCTGCCCAGATGTGTCTTTCTTCGTTGGTCCTTCATTGAGGGACACTGGCCACTCGATGGGGCAGGGATTCCAGTTCTAGTGTCACCTTCTCAAAGAAGACAAGGTCAAGGTTTGCCCCCCCCCCCAGCACCTCACCAAAGCTCTAGTTCACTCTTCCTCTACCACACTCACTGTTCATAATAACCCCTCAGGCCCAGCTCCAAAATGCTTTCTGAACAAAGACATCCTCGTTCTGGTATGTTAACTTTTTCACACAAGCACACTAAATAAATGTGCCCTAAAGATATTTTGACATTGATAGTTTCAGGCAAAAACACTCACAATTACAAAACTTTCCAGTCAGAGGGTCATAGGGAGCAGATCTGCACTGGGCACCGTGTTTGGATGAGTGCAAAACATTTTCCTGTGTGTCCATGTTTCCAGCAAGCGGGTGAGGAATCGCCATCTCCCAGGACTCTCAGTCTTGTGCATGTGTGTTATTTCGTCATGTTTCAAAGGGTTTAACCTTTATTTTTTCCTAAAGCTGTTTTTTTTATGTGTTTTAACTTTATTTTTAAGTGCTGTATGTATGCAAGATAAGCAGGAGACCCCAAAGGGATGAAATGTTAGTGAAGAACTGGGAGTAGTGGCGCACGCTTGTAATCCCCGTACTTGGGAGGCTGAGACAGGAGGATCCGGGTTCTCGGCCAGCCTCAGCTACTTAGTGAGGCCCTCCGCAACTTAGTGAGACCCTGTTTCAAAATAAAGATTAAAAAATAGGGCTGGGGGTGTAGCTTGGAGGTAAAATGCCCCTGGGTTCAATCCCCGGTACTGCAAAAAAAAAAAAAAAAGAAATGTTAGTGAAGACAATTATATACAAACAAGAACAGGTACAGTAACCCATTACATTTAATGTTATGTACAAACTATTTTCAAGTTGCTGTTTATTACCTACATGAACAATTCGGGTGGTATTTTTTCTCATTGTGTGAAAATTGCTTGGATGTCTTAGGTTGGAAGAGAGTGGATTGTGGTTTTTCCCATTAAAATGCATAGGGATGTTTCTGCTCAGGGGCAGAGCTCTCTAGCATAAACAGAAGTCTCTCAGGAGGGTATCTAAGTGACTGATTGCCTGGGTCTCTTGCCCCTTACCTTATTTTTTAAATATACTTTTATTGGTGCATTGTAGTCTCACATCATAATGTAGTTAGTTCAGAGTAATAGTGACATACATGCACACAGCACTTGGTGAGCTTCCCTCCAGCTCCCTCACCACTCCCTTTGGGAAGGAAACTTCCCAAAGGTCACCCTGTAACTCATTAGCCCAGCTGAAAGAGGAAAGGAATTTAGGATTTCTACCTTCTCATATGATGTTTCTTAAACTCAAGTAAGGTTCAGACCTCTTCAAAAAAATTCTCAGGGATCCACAAGAAAACATCAAAAGGCAAACACAAAAATTCTTCTAATTAAGAAGCTACATATTTTTCTCTAAATTATAAATCATTACTGTAAAAGTTAAGTTTTTTTAATATTTATTTATTTATTTATTTATTTATTTACGGAACCGGGGATTGAACCCAGGGGCGTTCTACCTCCGCGCTACACCCCCAGCACTATTTTTTATACTTTATTTTTAAACCGGGTCTCACGAAGTTGTGGAGGGCCTCACTAGAGAGAGAGAGAGAGAGAGAGAGAGAGAGAGAGCGCACGGGTGCGCTGAGGCTGGCCACGAACCCGGATCCTACGGTCTCTGCCTCCCAAAGTACTGGGATTACAAGCGTGCGCCACCACGCCCGGCCCACATTTTTTCATACATTTATTGGCCATTTTTATTTCTTCTTTTGTGAAGTGTCTAGTTAGTTCAATTGCCCATTTCTTGATTGGATTATTTGTTTGTATTATTAAGTCTTTGTAGTTTTCATATATTTATTGGCCATTTGTATTTCTTCTTTTGTGAAGTATCTATTTACTTCAATTGCCCATTTTTGATTGGATTATTTGTTTTTTATTGTTATAAGTCTTTGAATTTCTTTGTATACTCTAGATATTAGTCCTCTATCAGAGGAGTAGCTGGCAAAGATCCTCTCCCATTCTGTAGGCTCTCTCTTTAGACTTTTTTTTTGTGTGTGTGGTACCGGGGATTGAACACAGGGGCGTTCTACCTCCGCGCTACGCCCCCGGCCCTATTTTTTATACTTTATTTTGAAACCGGGTCTCACGAAGTTGCAGAGGGCCTCACTAAGGAGAGAGAGAGAGACAGAGAGAGAGAGCTGAGGCTGGGCACGAAAACCTGGATCCTCCGGTCTCCGCCTCCCAAAGTACTGGGATTACAAGCGTGCACCACCACACCCGGCTCTCTTTAGACTTTTGATAGTTTCCTTTGCAGAACAGAAACTTTTAAATTTAATGCCATCCCATTTATGAATTCTTGTTTTAATTTCCTGAGCTTTGGGGGTCTTACTGAGGACATTTCTAACAGTGCTTGTATGTTGGAGTGTTAAACTTATGCCCTCCTCTAGTAATTTCAAAGTCTCTGGTCTAATTTCCAGGTCTTTGATCCATCTTGAGTTGACTTTTGTGCAGGATGAGAGGTTGGGATTTAATTTCTTTCTTTCTTTCTTTCTTTCTTTCTTTCTTTCTTTCCTTTCTTTCTTGCTTTCTTTCTTTCTTTCTTTTTTTTTTTTTTACAAATGGATAACCAGTTTTCCCAACACCACTTGTTGAAAAGGCTATCTTTTCTCCAGTGTATGCTTTCGGCATCTTCATAAAAAATCTATTGCCTATAAATGTGTGGATTTGTTTTTATATCTTCTATTCCATATCATTGGTCTATGTGTCTGTTTTTGTGCCAATACCATTCTGTGTTTATTACTACAGCTCTGTAGTATAATCTGTAGTATAACCAGGTATCATGATACCTCCTGCATGGTTCTTACTGCTGAGAATTACTTTGGCTATTCTGGGTCTTTTGTTTTTCCATATCAATTTTAGGACTGATTTTTCTAGCTCTGTGAAGAATAACATTGGTATTTTAATAGGGATTGCATTGAATCCATAGATCGCTTTGGGTAGAATGGCCATTTTTATACTACTTATTGCGCCTATCCAAGAGCATGGGAAATCTTTCCATCTTCTAAGATCTTCAATTTCTTTCTTTAGTATTTTTTTTTTTTTTTGGTACCAGGGATTGAACCCAGGGGCATTCTACCTCCGAGCTACACCCCCAGCCCTATTTTTTATTCTTTATTTTGAAACAGGGTCTCACTAAGTTGCAGAGGGCCTCACTAAGTAGCTGAGGCTGACCGCGAACCTGCAATTCTCCTGTTTCGGCCTCCCAAGTACTGGGATTACAAGCTTGTGCCATCACACCCGGCCCCTCTTTAGTGTTTTGTAATTTTCATTGTAGAGCTCTTTTATCTCCTTGATTATATTTATTCCTAGGTATTTTATTGTTTTTGAGACTATTGTGAATGGAATTGTTTTCTGGGTTTCTTTTTCAGTGGATTCATGGTTGGCATATAGAAAAGCTAATGATTTTTGTAGATTGATTTTGTATCCTGCTACTTTGCCAAATTTATTAGTCCGCTCGAGAATTCTTTTGATTGAGTTTTTGGGTCTTCTAAGTATAGGATCATGTCATCTGCAAATAGAGATACTTCCGGTTCTTCTTTGCTTATTTGTATTCTTTGAACTCTGGCTAGAGTTTCAAATACTATATTGAAAAGGAGTGGTGATAGTGGGCATCCTTGTCTTGTTCATGATTTTAAAGGGAATTCTTATAGTTTTTTCCCCATTCAATATGATGTTGGCTTTGGGTTTATTATATATTGCCTTTATGATGTCGAGATAAGTTCCTTCTATTCCAATTTGTTTTTTAACATGAATGGGTGTTGGGTTTTGCCAAACACTTTTTCAACATCTATTAAGATGATTATGTGATTTTTGTCCTTAGTTCTAATGATGTGGTAAATAACATGTATGGATTTGTGTTTGCTGAACCAGCCTTGCATCCCTGGAATGAAACTAACTTCGTCATGGAGCACAATTTTCATGATATGGTTTTGAATGCATACTGCTAGTGTTTTGTTTAGAATTTTTTCATCTATCTTCATCAAGCATATTGGTCTGTAATTTTTCTTTATTGAGGTATGTTTATTTGGTTTTGGTATTAAGGTGATACTGGATTCATAGAAGGAGTTTAGAAGAATTCCATCTCTTTCTATTTAATGGGATAGTTTGTGAAGGATTGGGTGTAGTTCTTCTATAAAGGTTTTATAGAATTCAGCTGGGAATTATTTTTGTTGTTGTTCTGGGGATTGAACCCAGAGGCATTCTACCTCCAAGTTATACCCCCAGCCCAATTTTATTTCTTATTTGGAAACAGGGTCTTACTAAGTTGCAGAGGGCCTCACTAATTTGCCAAGGCTGGCTTCGAACCTGCGATCCTCCTGTCTCAGCCTCCCAAGTACTGGGATTACAAGCGTGCACCACCATGCTTGCTCAGTTGGGAATCTATAGCTGGACCTGGACTTTTCTTTAATGGGAGGCTTTTTTTTTTCTCTTTCTAGCTCTTTGCTTGCTACTGGTCAATTGAGGTTTTCTATATCCTCGGTTCAATTTAGGTAGGTTGTAAGTGTCTAAAAATTTTTCAATTTCTTATATATTTTCCAAGTTATTGGACTATAAATTTTCAAAATAGTTTCTGATGATCCTCTGAATTTCCCCGCTGTCTATGGTGATGTGTTCTTTTTCATTTCTTATTTTAGTAATTTGGGTCAATTCTTTCTTTTGGTTAGGTTGGGTAAGGGTTTATCAATCTTGTTTATTTAAAAACCAGTTTTGTTTTGTTGATCTTTTGTATTGTTTTGTTGTTGTTGTTGTTGTTGTTATTGTTCCCTATTTGATCCATTTCTGCTCTGATTTCAATTATTTCTTGCTTTCTACTGGCTGTGGGATTAGTCTCTTCCTATTTTTCTAGGACCTGGAGGTATATCATCAGGTTGTTTATTTAGTGACTTTCTGTTTTTCTTTTGTGGGCACTCAATGCTATAAATTCTCTTAAATCCACCTTCAAGCCAGGTGTGGTGGCACACACTTGTAATCCCAGTACTTGGGAGGCTGAGACAGGAGGATCGCAGGTTCACAGCCAGCCTCAATTACTTAGGCCCTCCACAACCTAGTGAGACCCTGTTTCAAAATAAAAATAAAATAGGGCTGGGGGGTGTAGCTCAGAGGTAGAATGCCCCTGGGTCCAACCCCCAGTACTGCAAAAAAAAAAAAAAATCCAGCTTCAGAGTGTTCCATAGATTTTGGTATGTTGTGTCTCTATTTTAATTTAATTCTAGGAATTATTTCCCCCCCTTATTTCTTCTATGATCCAGTCCTCATTCAAAAGTGTATTATTCAAACTCCATGTATTTATATAATTCCTTTGGGTCTTCCTGTTATTCATTTCTAGTTTTATTCCATTATGATCTAAAAAGGTGCAAGGAATTATATTACATTTTTTGTATTTGCTGGTGCTTTCTGTGTGGCCAAAAATATGGTATATTTTTTGAAAAGCCTTCATAAGCAGCTGAGAAGAATGTGTATTCAGCTATTGTTGGATGGGATATTCTGTATATGTCGATTAGGTCCATTTTGTTTATAGTGTTCCTTAGGTCTGAAGAGTCTTTACTGATCTTTTGTCTAGAAGATCCATCTAGTGGTGTGAGAGGTGTGTTGAAGTCTCCCAATATTATTGTGTTGGGTTCTATCTGAGTCTTAATATCTTGAAGAGTTTGTTTTTTAAAAGTTGGGTGTGCCCATGTTCCGGTCATAAATTTTTATGATTGTTATATCTTCTTGTTGGGTTGTTCCTTTTTATCAGTAAGAAATGACCTGCGTTGTCTCTTCTAATAAGTTTTGACTTAAAGTCAGCTTTGTCGGATGAGAGTTGCTACCCCTGCTTGTTTTCAATCTCCATTTGCATGGAATATCTTTTTCCATCCTTTCACCATCAGCCATGAGTATCTCTGCCTGTAAGGTGAGTTTCTTGCAAGCAGGAAATAGTTGGATTATGGTCTTTTATCCACATTGCCAATCCATGCCTGTGAATCTGGGAACTCATACCATTGACTTTTAATCTTTATTAGTGAGAGATGATTTTTTACTTCCTGTCATTTTGCATTATATTTCTCTTTGATATAGTGTTATTTCTCCTTCATGTACTTGCTTATCTGGTGGAACTCATCCCTGACTCTGGTGTTTATTTCTTGTTTCTTCTTTGTGTTTTATTTCTTTATTTTCTCTAGTGCCAGCTTTGTAGTCATGAATTCTTTTAGTTTCTGCTTGTCTTGAAAGGTTTTTATTTCTCCATCATTTTTTTTTTTTTTTTGCGGTACTGGGGATTGAAAGCAGGGGCATTCTACCTCCGCACTACACCCCCAGCCCTATTTTTTATACTTTATATTTTGAAACCGGGTCTCACGAAGTTGCGGAGGGCCTCGCTAAGGAGAGAGAGAGAGAGAGAGAGAGAGACAGGGAGAGAGAGAGAAAGAGCGAGAGAGCTGAGGCTGGCCACGAACCCAGATCCTCCGGTCTCCACCTCCCAAAGTACTGGGATTACAAGCGTGCGCCACCACGCCCGGCTTCTCCATCAATTTTGAAAGTTATCTTTGCCAGATATAGCAGTCTTGGTTGGATATTGTTTTCTTTTATGGTTTGGAATACATAATACCAGGCCCTCCTGGATTTCATGATTTGAGTTGAGAAGTCTGGAGTGATTCTTTTTGTTTTGCCCCTGAGTGTCACCTGTCCTTTTGCTCTTGACACATTTAAGATTGTCTCCTTGATATCTATGTTAGTCATTTTGATTATTATGTGGTATAGAGAAGTTCTTCTTTGATCTTGTATTATTGGGGTTCTGAATGTCTCCTGTATGTGGATACCCATCTCATTTTGCATATTTTGAAAATTCTCTGATATTACTTCTTCGAAGAGGTTTATAATGCCCTTGATTTGTGCTTCTAGATCTCCTTCAATGCCTGTTATCTGTAAGTTTGGTTGTTTCATATTATTATATATTTCTTGGATATACTGGTAAGAGTGAGACTTGACTTTCTATGTGGTCTAGTCTGCCAGCGATGGTTTCTATTGAGGACTTGATTTCATTTATTGTCTCCTTCAGTTTGCTCAGGACCTCTTTTTTATTCTTATTTAGGGCCTCAATTTCTGATATGTTCTTTTATACCTATGTTCTTTCTCAGATTTCCTTTCTAGTGTCTTTGGTCATATCGATAATCTTTTTTTTTTTTTGGCGGTACCGGGGATTGAACCCAGGGGCGTTCTACCTCCACGCTACACCCCCGGCCCTATGTTTTTTTATACTTTATTTTGAAACCGAGTCTCACGAAGTTGAGAAGGGCCTCACTAAGTAGAGAGAGAGAGACAGGGAGAGAGAGAGAGAGAGAGAGAGAGAGAGAGAAAGCGTTGAGGCTGGCCGCGAACCCAGATCCTCCGGTCTCCGCCTCCCAAAGTACTGGGATTACAAGCGTGCGCCACCACGCCCGGCTCGATAATCAAAATTCTGAAGTCTCTTTCTGGCATTTTCTGCAGCTCCATATTGGTGATCTCCATTATTGTAGAGTTGTGGGAATTTGTTGTTTCTTTGTTCGTCTTTGCTCTCATATTTTCAGGATTCTTAGGTTTGTGTCTCTGTTCTGTTGGCATCCTCTTCCTTTTTGTGTGGGAATCCTTTGTCTATTCATTGTCCCTTTATAGTAAATCCTGTGCTGGGAGTATATATTTGCCTCAACGAATCTGTCTCATATAATTAGAATTTTGGGTTATTTTCCCAGAACCTCTTTAATAGAATTTAGCCAGTGCAGGCAAGCAGCAGTCTCTGATGGCTGTAGGTCACAGTGCTCTCTGCACCCAAACTCAGCAGGGCCAGAGACTATAATGTTTGAGCCTGCGGCCTGGCTGGCTGAGTTTTGTTTTGTTTTTTTAGGTACTGGGGATTGAACCCAGGGGCATTCTACTCCTGAACTATACCCCCGGCCCTTTTTAGTTTTTGTTTTGCAATAGGTTCTCACTAGGCCACTGAAAATCTCACTGAGTTGCTGAGGCTGTCCTCAAACCTGCAATCTTCCTGTCTCAGCATCCTAAGTACTGGGATTATAGGCATGTGCCACCATGCTCAGCTGGCTGAGCTTTAATGCCCCAGGGATGCCACCACCTCTGCTCTGCTGGTTACAGTCATGTGAAACATTGTCAGCTGCTGGCATCCATGCCCACCAGGCCCAAACTCCACAGGGAGAGAGATTGTAGTGTTCCCAGCCTGTGGCAGTGCTGAGTTAAATTGCCCCAGGGACACCACTGCTGCTCTGGTATCTGTAGTCATGTGAGATCTTGCTGGCTGCCAACCTCAGTACTCATGGCACCCAAACTCTGCTGGTCAAGAAATTACAGCCTTCCGAGTCTGTGGCATGGTTGGCTGAGTTATTTTGCCCCAAAGACCCCACCAGGGTGGGGATGACTGCTGACTCTAGGTCTTGTCCCATTGTCCCTCAGACTGTCTGCTGATTCACATTTCTGCTGTGTCCAGCTCTATCTGTCACCCCTACCTCTTCAGAGTTGGTCTGCGAACTTACAGACTTCTCAAGTTTAGTCATTGCCATGCAAGTCCCTGCAGCCATGCAGGCTCCTGCTGTGACACTTTATAAATTCACAGTCTTGACAAGACCAGTTGTATCCACTCGGGTCCCTGCAGGAAGGATCTTTAGTTTCTAGGTCCCGATGAATTCAGCTGCAGCCACAGGAGTTCACTAGGTGGTTTGGCTGGTGGGGAGCTCTAGAGATTTGCGTCTTGAGGTATTCAAGTGTGGAGAGAGGAGTGTACTTGCTTTTTCATGTTGGTGCTCTGCAATGACTGGCTTGACAGAATTTAGCTTCTTCTTTACTGGAGTTTGTCTCAGAGCTGCCAGATTCTGGCAGCTACCGGCTCCAGCATGGGCTTACCAAGATGGTTCCCACCTCACCTCTCCACTCACCTGATAAGACACACGGAGCTCTTTTCAGTCCCCTGCTCTGTGTGCTGCTTCTGCTTCAGCTATGTTTTTTGTTTTTGTTTTGGGTTTTTTGGGGGTTGTTTTGTGGTACTGGGGATGGAAGCCAGTGGCATTCTACCTCTGAGCTACATCTCCAGCCCTGTTTTTTATTCTTTAGTTTTGAAACAGGGTCTCACTAAGTTGCGGAGGGTCTCACTAAGTAGCTGAGGCTGGCCGCTATCCCAGATCCTCCGGTCTCAGCCTCCCAGGTACTGGGATTACAAGCGTGTACCACCACACCTGGCTTCAGCTACGTTTTGACTGTCTCTTTTGTTGAGTTCTGACTGCTTTTCTTCTCTTGCCAAGGAGCAGTCTTTCTGCTGGTTGACTTCCATGTCTTGGAGCAAACAAAATATCCTGCCTTCCTCTATTCCTCCATCTTTAATATGCACCCTCCCTTACCTTATTAGATGGCAAGTAAGCCCCAGGAAAACGGGACTGCTTCTCCATTCACTGCAGAGCCCCTACCCCTCCACCTAGGAATTCCTGAGTGAATCCTACCCCTGGTGCAAGGAATAGAATGTCAAATTTAAAACCTCGAGACCTGCGTTTGAGACCCGACTCCATTACATTTTTTATCATGTGAACTTGGACAAACCATTTCTTCAGGCCCCGGTTTCCCCTACTATGAAACAAGATAGTTTGCTTATATGAACTCAAAGGTCCTTTATGTTTTTAAAAAGTTGATTCTCAAAGGCCACATGGGGCAGGAAAAATAGTTACACGCTGGGGTTCTGGTGTCAGGCTGCTTGGCTTTGAATCTGGACTCCACCACTTACTGGCTGGTTGTCCTTGGGTGAGTTTCTTAATCTCTCTGAATCTGTTCCTTGTCATGTGATAAATGGGGCTAGTGAGTTTCTATCCTATAGTGTTGCTGTGAGGGCAAAATTAAGTCATATACATACTTAGGACACCATAAGCACTTAGTTAACAGGATGCAGTCTCATTTGGTATTAACCATAGCCCCATATGAAAGGCACAGCAAGGATTTTGACCCCCAGTTTACAGATTCAGAAGGATGAAAAACAGAGCAGAAGGAATTTGTCCAAGGGACTCAGAGAAATATAGTGGCAGAGCCAAGAGCAGCAGCATCATCTCTCCTCTCTACACTACCACTTAATCACTACATGTAATATGCTTAGGGACATGTCCCTTCTTAAAGGCTCTTATAGTGTCGATTGCAGCCGGGCTAAAAATCTAGCTTTGGGGTTAAACAATGGGAGACCAGACCCATCCCTCTTTGGGCATGACCTGCTCTCATGGGCAGGGCTTGTGCATCAGGATCCCACATGGATCTGCTGTGAAAGTTGCAGGGATGTGTGCTCAGTTCACTGTGTCCTCTGTGTTCTGGAGGGAAGCCAGGGACCATGTGTGAACTCTGCCCAGCCCCAGCTGCTCACTGGTCCTCAGTTTCCTCATTTATTAAGGGAGATTAGAATAGATCAGATATTTACAGTTTGGGGAAACCATGTGGTGCCCTCTCCTCTTTAACATATTAGCTTCTGCAAAACCTTCAACTTGGGAGGAAAAAATGCTCTAGAGCTAGTGTCTGTTTATAGGAGAACAAGGGACCCAGGAATGTGTCATGCACTCTCACAAAAACAGATAAATCCAGAATGTGGGACAACTGACCTTGTTTCTACAGTGAGTCACTGACAAAGAAAAGAAGAGGAAACAGCACTGTCTTCAGTGAAAAGAGACTTAGGAAGCATTACAACTGTTACTGTGTGAGGTGACAACATGTAAGTTAGCTTGGTCCTGGTGATATTCCACAATGTATAGGTCTATCAAAACATCATAGTTTTGTACCTGTGCTGGCGGCAGCGTTCGACTTCCCTGACCACCCTCTGATCAGCTCCCAGTGCCCATGACCCCCGCCGGCTGCACGCGACCCCAGAGCCAGGCCCAGGGCCGTGGTGGCTCAGCCCACGGCCATGGCTGGCTGGCGGGACTGCTCCAGCCAGAAGTACTGGCTCGTGGTGGGTGGCGGGGGCAAGTCGGCCCTCACCATCCAGTCCATCCAGTCCTATTTTGTAACAGATTATCATCCAGCCACTGAAGATTCCTTAAGCAGTGTGTGGGAGACGACAGAGCAGCCCGGCTAGATAGTTTAGGTTCAGCCAGACAAGAAGAGTTTGGGAACCATGGGAGAAGAGTATACGAGGACTGGCAGGGCCTCCTGGTTGGCCTTTTCAGTCACACACAGAGGCAGTTTTGAAGAAATCTGTAAACTTCAAAGAGATTCTCAGAGTGAAAGATCATGATGAATTTCCAATGATTTTAACTGGTAATAAAGCAGACTTGGACCATCAAAGACAGGCAACACAGGAAGAAGGGCAGCAGATAGCCCAGCAACTTCAGGTAACGTACATGGAAGCAGCAGCAAAGTTTAGGATACATGTAGATCAAGCTTTCCATGAACTTGTCCGGGATATAAGGAAATTTCAAAAGCAAGAATGACCTCCTTCACCAGCACCAACTTGGAAAGAAAAAGACAAGAAAGGCTGCCACGGTGTCATTTTCTAAGAATCCCTTGAGTTTTAGCTACCAACTGCCAGGGAAAGCCCTCGTCTTCTCTCCTTATGGTTTTCATCATGTTGGTACCTTTCTAGCCTTAGACAAATGGTCAGCCTTAGACCAAGAAGCCAGCTAATCCAGTCCACGAAGCTAATACAGTGGTCCTTTCCAGAACAATTTAAAGGAAATACTATGGCTGCCCAAGAGATTTATCTGATTCCTTTAAAATATGTCTACATACACATTCTTTTTTTAAGGGCTTACATTTTAGTAGGGATGAATCAATTTTGGAACTAGAGCTGTTTGCCAAGCCAAAGTCATAGGTTACAAAATAATTTTTAACTTCTGGAATCATGTTGCCTACTGTTACTCCATGTAGAAACATAGGGAACTTTTTAATTAATTAATTAATTTATTTATTTGTTGTGATACTGGGGGATTGAACCCAGGGGCATTCTACCTCTGAGCTACACCCCCAGCCCTATTTTATTTTGAAACAGGGTCTCACTAAGTAGCTGAGTCTGGCCGTGAACCTGTGATCCTCCTGTCTCAGCCTCCCAAGTACTGGGATTACAGGTGTGCGCCACCACGCCTGGCTGGGAATTTTTTCTTTAATGTGAATTTTTGTGTATCTTTAAAAATTCTGATGTCAACTTTAGTTAACCTGAAATACACTGAATGGAATCTACAAAAATGAGACATCGCAGACCCTTCTTGATGCTACAGCTTTTGTTTTCCAGTGGCCAAAATACCAAAATGCCTGTTGTATTTATAGATTAAAACTGTTGATTAAGCCTTTGGTATTGCTTCTCCTCTCTAAGATGATAATATTCTATGTGGCCAAATATTTGGATTCATTCTGAACTTAGGCATTTCAATGTATACTTGGTTTCTTAATTTAACTCTTTTCACAACCATGTTAAGGGTAAGAATGAATAAGTTCTGTCTATCTTCCTTTTCAAGTATATCTGGTTAAGGGATTAAAAAAAGCTAAAACTTTTTTATGTAATATAAAATATGGACTTGATCTTTCCAGAGTCAGAGATGATTAATGTTTTTGCTATACACTTTTATACATTATTTTCTTACCAAGCTAGGTAACAAGTATTTTTATATGTTTGATATGCTTTCACAGCATGCCTTGTGTATATGTAAAGATGAGTATTTAACTCTCACTATCCACTTTTAATTGACAAAGTTTTACTTGCTGGTCCGGTCCTGGTTGTCTGCACCTTTGGCCAGTCACAGCCCCAATCAAGAAACCTTCCCATCAGAATGCAATAGGATGAGACTCTGAAATCACTCTTAATATCCCTTGGTAAATACTGACTGTTTTTCAGTTATTAAGTATAAAACATTTAATTGACAATTAGTTTTAAAAAATTGCCATGTCTACCTTAAATCGAAACCAGTTTTATTTGTCAGTTATTGTTCAATAAATCTGGGGATGTAGCTCAGTGGGAGAATGCTTGCCTAGCATGCTAGAAGCCCTGGCTTCTATCCCCAGCACTGCAAAAATCAATTAATTAATTATATTTGGGAATGGTGGCACACACCTGGAATCCCAGTACTTGAGACAGGAGGGTCCTAGGTTCACAGCCAGCCTCAGCAATTTAGCGAGACCCTCAGCAATTTACCAAGACCCTGTTTCAAAATAAAAAAAGGCTGGGGTGTACCTCAGGGGCCCCTGGCTCAATCCCCCATACCACAATAATAATAATAATAATAATAATAATAATAAAGCAAGCTGGGGAGAGGAAAATAATAGAAAATGAAATAAAAATTTGAGCAAGGGTAACAGAAATTTACTACAAATTTTTAGCATGTTGTTGTCATTTTCAGCTTTTGCTTTTCTTTGCTGCTTTCAACATCAGTTACTCTGGTGTGCATATTAATCTCCAGGCACTGCAAAACCACTAGAGCATAGTCTGATTGGTTTTATTTATTCATTTATTTATTTTTGTGGCACTGGGGATTGAACCCAGAGGCATTCTACCTTCGAGCTACACCCCCCAGGCCTATTTTATTTTTATTTTGAAACAGGGTCTCGCCAGGTTGATGAGAGGCTCACTACTTGCTGAGGCTGTCCTCGAACAAACAACCAAATGCAATGCATGAAATTTGTTTGGGTGAGACTCAAGCAAACCAACTCTTCACAATGTTTTTTGTGATAATGGGGGAACGCTGATTTAGGGCTGGTGCCACAGACTGGGTCCCCGGAAGCACTCTGAAGTGGACTTGGGCTACAGGATGTTTAGTGAGGAGGGCATGGGGATGGGTCCGGGGAAGGGAAGGAAAAAGAAAGAAGTACGAGTGGGCAGGAGAAGCTGGGCAATGGTGTGAGCCTTGCAGTAGCCTTGCTGGGCCACACAGGAGGCCTGGAGCTAGAGCGGCCTTGCAGAGCCGTCCCCAGGTGGCCAGGCCTTTCTGCCTGGCACGAGTCAGTCATTAGGTGTAGGCCACCCTGGGAAATGTAGTGTCTATGCAACTGGGGACACCTCCAAAGGGCTGACACTGAGGGCTATGTGCTGATAGCCCTGGGGTTCACAGCCCTGGAGCCCCAAGCCCTTGATTGAAGGACTTCTTTACTGAAGGCTGTTCTGAGGCTCATCACAGTGTACACCACAGCTGGGTAGGAGGTGTTCATCTGCTGTGTGTGATAATGTCCCATGTCAGAAAAATGCCTTTATTCCTTTAAAGATGTGTAATGCAGGAGTGCAAAGATCTGTCTGGAATTTGCCTTTAAATATTTCAGCTAAGAAAAAAAAAAAAACTGAAAAAGAAATAAAGGACAAATGAAACAAATGTGGCCAAATCTTGATATTCCAAATCTGGGTGATGAGTACCTGGAGATTTAATGTACAATTTTCTACCTTCAAGAATGATCAAAAGTTTTTACAATAAAACATTAAAAACAAAAGTATAAGAGCAAATGACTCTAAGCAAACAGGTGAATCTGACATTGGTTAAAAGTCAAATTGATGTCTATGAAATCTAGATATTGGTTTTAGCACAATAGACAGTTCTCAGGGCTGAAAAGATGTTCAAAAATCACTAGATAAGATGTAAGCTAATTCTTTTTTTTTTTTTTTTTTT
>PVJS01030875.1:0-23800 GCA_004027185.1 Glis glis | reverse complement strand
TCCTGACTCAGAGACAACCCGGAGAGTGGCGCGGGTCTTGGGTGGCTACGCCGGAGGGTATCCAAGCTCTGAAGTGTAGCACAGAGGCTACTGGCGCAGGGGCCGCCTAGGTGGCGCAGAGGCTGTCAGGGTTACGCCTAGGCCTGGCACAGAGGCTGCCGAGGTGAGGCCACAGCTTGAGGCGGGCGCAGAGGCCTCCGAAGTGATGCTGAGGCTGCCGAGCTGGCGCAGAGGCTGTTGGGGTGGCGCGGAGGCCTGGGGCAGGTGCAGAGACTGCCGAGGTGACACGGTGTGGGGGGATCCGAGGCCCGGGGCAGGCGTAGAGGACGTCAAGGTGGCGGGCGGGGACGCCGGGGTCTGGTACCTGGTGCGAGGGCCACCGAGGGGCGCAGGGACTGCCGGTGTGGCGCGCGCGCGGAGACGCCTGGGGGTGTCCGGTACCTGGCGCGGGGGCGGCCCGGCCCAGGTGGCTCCGGGGCCGGAGGTGTGGCGCACGCGCGGAGACGCCTGGGGGTGTCCGGTACCTGGCGCGGGGGCGGCCCGGCCCAGGTGGCTCAGGGGCCGGCGGTGTGGCGCGCGCGCGGAGACGCCTGGGGGTGTCCGGTACCTGGCGCCGGCAGTCACATGTTAAATGTGGCACAGCTTTCATCAGCCTGGGTCCCTGAATGACTGCAGGGAGCAGAGTCTCTTCTCTAATTAGATTTTTATTGAATGAGAAATAAACTTCTATGGTATTATGCCACTGAGATTTCAGGGTTTTATCTTTGTAACAGCTGATAATCCTGGGGGCCCAAAGCTTGTTTTGAGACTCAAAGCCTTGTTTTAGTCAAAGCTACAGTTTCCCTAACTCTAGCTGGAATATTGCCATAACGAAAACTCTAAAATGCATAGCATGGCTCAGCAATGAGGACAAGAACAGCAAGGAAACTGATTTTGGAGGCCTGAAAGATGAAGATCTACATTAGGCAGTGGCATCCGGGTGTGGTGGCGCACGCTTGTAATCCCAGTACTTTGGGAAGTGGAGACCGGAGGATCCGGGTTCGCGGCCAGCCTCAGCTCTCTCTCTCTCTCTCTCTCTCTCTCTCTCTCTACTTAGTGAGGCCCTCTGCAACTTCGTGAGACCCGGTTTCAAAATAAAGTATAAAAAAAATAGGGCCGGGGGTGTAGTGCGGAGGTAGAACACCCCTGGGTTCAATCCCCGGTACCACAAAAAAAAAAAAATACATTAGGCAGTGGCAAAACCTTTGGTAATACCGCCTCTTGATAGAAATTGTAAGAAAGGCCAAGTGTGCACTGATTCTTTAGCTCTAGGGGAAAGGGTTGTGAAACAGAATGTTAGTAGCAATTTGGAAAAACGTAGATGAACTCAGGCAAGAATTGGCTTGCTTTCAAGCAAAAATAAAACCAAGTGTCAGAAACTAGAGGCGTTGAAAAGTTGGAAAAATTGACTGCTTCCAAAACTCAAACAGTAAGAAATATGATTGACTAAGACTCCGCCTTGCAGCTAAGATCATATCAAGAGTAAGGGCTCCCTATCTAGGTTAGATGGCCTCAAGGAAGTAGAGAAAGAGTGTGGCAAGAGAACGAAGTAGCAGAAACATAAATCGGCCTGAGAATTATGTCTAGGGAAGAAGCTGATTGTAAGAAAACAGATTAGAAGTCTAGTGGGTTTTTGAAGAAATTGTACTGCCAAAGAAACCATAAGCTTGGACTAAAACAAGGCTTTGAGTCTCAAAGCAAGGTTTGGACCCCCAAGATTATCAGCAAGAGATCTGAAAGCCTTGTAGCCCTCAAAGAGGGAACACTTTCCTTCACCCATATTAGAAGTGGGCAAGGAGGCAAAGGACCACAGAACTTCTAGATGGTGGAGCCAGGAGCCGTGAAGAATGATGGATCAGGAAGTTTCTCCCATGGAGAAGATCTAGGGTCTATTCTAAAACTTTCCTCACTCCCAGGAAAGGTTTTCTCAAAGTTTGTTCAGAAAGATTTGACATACTGGTGACTGCTGTGTCTGGTGACTAATGAATGCGGATCACTTTCACGCGGTGGTAAAGTTGAAGAATCATTAAGTCAAAACGTTGTAAGTGAAGCACTGTATTTTTACTCACCCTTTTGCCCCATCTGCTGACAGAATGTTAAGGACAAAGGTGATGCTGGAAGTCATGTGGTGAAAATGTGGGTGGTCTTACCAGCCTCACTTCTATAGCCATTGCATGGAGTAAGCCTCTCTCTTTTCCCTCAAATAGCAATGGAACTGTGAGTGAAAAATAGATATTGAGATTTCACAGTTTACCTGTTCATGGAGATGGTATACCATTGATACAGTTATTACTGTGCTGCCTTATCTGTATTCCTACCCATTTTCCAGCACTGGTTCTGTGGCCCTCTATGCAATTCTGTGAGTTCACAAATATCCTTTCAATATATTCCTTTTCTGTTTCTTACCCAGAATTAGTTTTTCTTGTGTGCAGCAAAAACCCTTTCTTGATGCAGTGGTTGTAAAAGTTAAGTGAAATTCTGCCCTTAGCACAGTGTTTGACACCTAAATATTCTACACATATTAGATTTTCTTTTGATTTAACTGGAAGAGCCAGTTTATAACCTTCATATGAGTCAATAATAAAATCTGTAATAGAATTAAATGTTATCGCAATGCAAATATAGTTGTCTCTGATTAACTGACTAGTTGTTTAGTATTACCTTGAGGAGAATATTATATGTTGTTGATGAATTGTGATAGATGCAAGTCTGAGCTCAGGAAGGAATGAACAGCAAAAGAAGATGGGAAAGAAGCAATCTCTAGTTACTTAATTTTTCCCTAAGAGCCGCACTGATTATGAATAATATATGAAAATCTAGAGTGTGGAATAAAAGTTTAGAGCTTTCTCAAGATGGAAGAATAATAGGTGATAATTTAGAATGCAACATAATATCAGGGACCAAACTAGGATGTAGTACATTTCCAAAAGAGAAGGTCTATAGTGTAAGTTTGTCTGTATAGGAAAGTACTAATGCACAAAGTATATACCTATATGTAGGTAGAATTATACCTTCATGGTTGTCATTTAAGTCAGAAAGTTTAGTTAGTTTTAGTCTTGGCTGCAAGGAAGAATCAATTTCATTAGCTCTGGTAATAAAGACTTGTTATAAAGATGCAGATGTCAGTAAGAGGGATGGAATTTTCCAGAAACTCAATACACGTGCCCTGGTAGGTAGGTAGGTCTGGTGAATCTGGAACTGAAAGATCATTCAGAGTCTAAGTTTAGCTCTAAAGATCTCCTAAGTCTGAATCTGTATATCTCCATTCTCATCCTAAATCATGAATATATTTCAGCTAACTTTATCTTTTTGCTGTCAAATATGATTGATTATTTTCACATTTCTTTGCTCAAATTTCTATTACCCATAAAGTATGGCTTTCTTCCTCATGGTACAGCATGGTGGCTAGAGCTCCAGCTACCACATCCAGGTTTCAGAGACCATGATGGAAGATGGATAAAGAAAAGTAAAAGAGGGGAGGGGAAGCAATGTCCAAACCATCATTCAAAATTTGATTCCTGAGTCAGGTGTGGGGTCGCATGCTTGTAATACCAGTACTTAGGAGGCTGAGACAGGAGGATCACAAGTTCGCAGCCGGCCTCGGCAACTTAACAAGGCTCTCAGCAAACTAGTGAGACCCTATTTCCAAATAAGAAATAAAATTGGGCTAGAGGTGTAGCTTGAAGGTAGAATGCCTCTGAGTTCAATTCTCAGTACCCCCCAAAATACCCAACCAACCAACCAAACAACAACAACAACAACAACAACAAAATAGATTCCTGCATGCTACTACATAATGCTTCTGTTTATAGAAGCATCAGAATTTGTTGCTTGATGCAGTGGTTGAATTTATTCATGGAAGGCTTAGAAATCTAATCTTTATTTTGAATGCTCACGTGTCCAGCAAAAAATAGATTTTTTTTTTTAGTGTGGAAGAACAGTAAAATAGGTTTTAAGAGAAGAGAAACAATGAGATAGAGTCAAAGAGTGAAAGAGCAGTTCTTAGAACAGTATTTAAGAAATACTTACATAGTACTTATTAGTTTTCAGGAGCTGCTCAAAAGTTCTTTAAAAGTATTAACTTTTAATTCTGACAGCAACTCTATGAAGTAGGTTCTATATTATCACCATGTTAGAGATGGTAAAACTAAGTCACAGGAAAGTTAAATAATGTGCCCAAGTTACAGAACAAGTACATGGCAGACTCTAGTTTAACATAGCCAGTCTGGCTCAAGTACTGCCACAAAAGTTGGGATTCAGAGAAAGATGCTCTTGGTGAGATGCTGGGAAATGATTAACAACTGGTTCTGTGTGTGTGTGGTGCGGGGAGAAGTCCTCATTTGTCTGCTAATATTCACAGTGTAAATATCACTCCCACCATATATAAATAACTTCAAGAACATAAATGATAGTAAAATATAACCACGTAACTGGAAAGTCATGAGTTTTGAGTATTTATTAGCATGCTTCTTAATATCATTTATTTGTTAGATTATACAATTTTGTTTATTTATTTACTTATTTGTTTATTTATTATACTGGAGGTTGAGCCCAGGGGCATTCTACCTCCAAGCTGCACCCCCCATCTCTTTGTTTTTTTGATTGTTTGTTTTGAAACAGGATCTCAACAAGTTGCTGAGGCTGGTCTGAAACCTGTGGTCCTCCTGTCTCAGCCTCCCAAGTACTGGGATTACAGGCTTGTGCCACCATGCCCGGCATAATTTAATTTTTTTTTTTTTTGCAGTACCAGGGATTGAACCCAGGGGCATTCTACCTCTGAGCTACACCCCCGGCCCTATTTTTTATCCTTTATTTTGAAACCAGGTCTCACAAAGTTGCGGAAGCCTCACTAATTAGCTGAGGCTGGCCGTGAACCCGGATCCTCCGGTCTCAGCCTCCCAAGTACTGGGATTACAAGCGTGCGCCACCACGCCCGGCTATAATTTAATTTTTAATAGCGGCTCTGCTTAACAGCTGCCTATCAAATTTGCTGAAGATTTAACAATCCATTCTTGGGAGCAAGTGCAATCTAGTCACAGCACAGCACTGGGTATTCCTCGCCTGGGGTGAAGGGGGTTGGGAACCAGCAGTGGGAGACCCAGCAGCGCCAATGTCTGCCCATGCCCTTTATCTCTAACCCAGACACAAGGCTCTTTCTTCAAAAGTAGAAGTTCTGCCAGGCTGGTGGGACATGCCTGTAATCCCAGTATTTGGGAGGCTGAGACAGGAGAATCTCATATTGAAGACCAGCCTCAGCAGTTTAGGAAGATTGTCAGCAACCTAGTGAGACCTTGTTGCAAAACAAAAAATTTTAAAAAGGGCTGGGGGTGTAGCTCAGAGATAGAACATCCCTGGGTTCAATTCCCAGTACCACCACCACCAAAGGGGAGAGGGAGAAGTTCTAGAAACAGAGAGACAGGGCACTACCGTGTGCTATGGTTGGACCGTGGTTTGCTCCCCAGAGGCCCATGTGTCGGAAGCTTGTCCTCAATGTGGTGCTGCAGAGGTGGTGGGCCTTCAAGAAGTGGGACCTGCTAGAAGGCAATTGAGTCTCTGTGGGTGTTGCCCTTAGAAGGGTCTAACATAGCTCTCATGAGATCCCAGGCACTTCCCAAGAGAGTACATCATAAGGAGCAAGCCCAACCCTCAAGTCTCTCTCTGGCTTCTCGTCTTGCCCTGTGATCTGTCCCTCCCACACATGCTCCCACATGATGTCACCCAGCGTGATGTGAAGCAGCTACAGGAATTCTCACCAGAGCCGGTACCCTGCTGTTTGAATGTTTACCCTCCAAATTTGTGAGTCAAATAAAACTCTTTTCTTTATATGTTACCTCACCTCACGTATTTCATTACTGCAACAGAAAATGGACTAAGACACACTATGAGGAAGGGGATCCCCAACATTTAGAAAACCAGTCACTAAAATGCCCTGTCAGTGATACATCTTACCTCTCCCCCTTCACTGCAAAAGGGGGGGGGACGTAATCATCTTCTATACAGCAACCTGGTGGGGAGGGAGTGGGGATCAACAGTCCCCCCCAAAAAATATACATCTCAAGAAAGAGTTAATACAGAATGAGACCTGAAGTGTAATCAATATCTTCAACGTGACAAGGGAAAATAATGACATTTAAAAGAAACAGATGATGAAGGAAAACATTCAGAGATTTGGGAGATGAAAAATTGATGCTGAAGCAAAGCAATGAATGTTCAATACGATAATTTGGAAATACAGAGAATTTTGTGTTTCTCATGTGAACTTAAGCACTACTAACCTTTTAATTGACATCTTATCTTTTATGGGAATGTCTTTCATGTTCTTTAGTCCCAGACAAAGGGACGTTTATAGGAAAATATCAAGTCATTTAAAAGTTTAAAATATAACCATGGGCCAAATATCCTAAGTTACACGAACCATTCTCTGAGTACCTCTCTTCATACCTACCAATTCCTCCCCCCAAAAGAGTCTTTTCCAAACAAGCAAGCAGGTTCTGCATGGTGTTGCATGCTTGCAGTCTTTGCATTTCACTTTCTATAATTCCATTATAGCCCATGTTTCAGTTATCTGTTTCCTATTGTTAGCCTCTGTTATGTTTTGTATTTGATTGTCTTACATTTTGAATCATTTATTGGAAAGGGCCTCATATTAATTCTAGGGCCAGAGTGAACTAATGTTGATAAGGTAGAAGAGGTAAGAGCCCAGAGAAGAACTGACGTTCATCGGAGTAGGATTACTTCTGCCACGGGTGTTCTAGAAGTGAAAGGGAAAAGACAAAATGCTTTAAAATCAGCCTCGCACTGGATGTTGCAGTGGGAGAAAATCAAGGGGTTGAGGGTTATGAACAGAGAGGTGGTATTTTTAAGTTTTCAGGTACTGCTACACTCCTAGCACTCCCTGTACTTGTACTCTGCTAGTACCTTGGTACTCCTATTCTGTTAATACTTTGGATACTCCTATATGCCTAGTACTTCTTGTACTTGTACTCTGCTAGTACCTTGGTGCTCCTACTAGTACCTTGGTACTCCTACTCTGTTAACACTTCAGGTATTCCTACTCTACTAGTATTTTCTGTTCTTGTGCTCTGATAGTACTTTGGTATTCCTACTCTGTTAGTAACTTTGGGTACACCTACTCTCCTAGTCCTTTCTGTATGCATTCTCTGCTAGTATTTTGGGTACTCCAACTCTCCTAGAAGCATCCATTCTCCTTAGGCCACTATTTTTTTTTGTATACTCCCAGCCCTTTTTATTTTCTATTTTGGAACAGGGTCTCACTAAGTTGCTGAGAGTCTCACTAAGTTGTTGAGGCTGGCCTTGAACCTGGGATCCTCCTGTCTCAGCCTCCCAAGTACTGGGATTATAGTTGTGCATGGCCACATCTGATCCTTTAGGCCAGAATTTTGACACAGCACAGCTTTCATTTTCCTAAGATCTCTCCCATGCTCTGGGACCCGAATGGGGTTGGCTCACTTATTCAGACCCAGACCACAGATACACACAGAAAATGGCAAATTTAAAATTGAGACTCATTAGATTCCTTTTCATTTCTGTTGATATATAGAATATCTAATCTAAAAGTAATTAGTCTCTGAGATTAGTATTTTGTCAGAGTTCTGTTATCCTTACACCTTGTAAACATCAGCATCTTTTTTCTTGGAAGGAATAACTGGAACTATGATCGATGCTTTAAAAAATGTCAGTTAGTGATAAGTGAAAATTCATGAACTATGACTATTGTAGATTTCTACTTCCATTTTGACAATTGTTGTAACAATGAGCAAAAATGCTATCTCATTGAGAAATCTTCTAAGCATCCGCAACCTTCAGAGCCTTCTCACAAGGTCACTAGTAAATCAAGATGAAAATAAGTCTCAGTGAATACACATCACTAGATGTTAGCAGTTGTGGTTGGTAGGTCTGGATACCGATGCTTTGGCTGACATCATCTTGGTCTCCACATTGCATCGGCAATAATGATACACATTCATATTTATGACCCTTACAGTCCACCGTTTAATCTATTGCCAAGGTCTGAGAATCCAAATAAAGCTTCTTATGCTGGGCAGTGGGGTCACATTGGCCAGAGTTTAGTATGTTCTCATCCCACTTTCTTCCTGGCTCAGAAAATGATAGGCTTTCACCTTGAGTGGGCCCAACATGGGGACCCCCCAGCCTTCTTAAACATTCAGAAAGGGAAAGAGGTCTCAGAGAGAACCCACCCCTTGTTAGTAAATTGTAGAGCAAGTATAAATCTCCATTAAGTATGGAAGAACGGTGAGGTTCCAATTCTATTCCTCCATGTAGTTTTGGTTTCTGTTGGGGGCCATGCCTGACAGTCCTACACTGGATGCAGTAGGAAGCCTCCATGACAGCCCCAGTAGATCCCCCTCCTGGTGTTTATCTCTTTGTGTAGTTGCCTCCTACATTGTATCAGGGTTTGTCTGAGACAAATAGAACACAGCAGTAGTGATGTGAGTCGCTTCTGAAGCTAGGTCATGTCTTTCTCTCTCTCTCTCTCTCTCTCTCTCTCTCTCTCTCTCGTACATGCTAAGGGGTAGAGGGGAAGCGCTTGCCATGTTGTGAGCAGCCCAAAGGAGAGATCATGTGGTGAGAACCGAGGCCAACAGCCATGTGAGTGACCTTGCTTGGGAGAGGATCCTTCAGCCTCAGCCAAGCCTTTCGATGACCGCAGCCCTGTCTGACATCTTGACAGTGATCTCATGATCGACTGTAAACCAGAACTACCCAGCTAAGCTCTTGACTCTCAGAATCGTCACAAAATACATGTCTGTTGGTTTAAGTTGCCAGGTTTGGGATAATTTGTTACACAGCAATAAATAACTTAGACACGATCTTCGGTTGTCCTTTTATATGTTTCCACATACTTTATATTCTAGATTACAATCCCTTATGCACATTTCTGACTCCTCTGTTGAACCACTTATATTTTGAGGAAAGGAATCAAGTTATATCCTCAGTACCTAGAATAGTGCTTGGTACACAGTAAGGACTCAGTAAATGTCAGCAAATAAATTAATAAAGTAAGATGAAATAATGGACATGGATCAGATAGGACTATGAGACCTGCTGATTAAGGAATGAGTGTGTAGGGTTCAAACTGGGCTATTTTCTCCAAGAGTGAGAGATGTGAAAGCCAGGCGTGGTGGCGCACACTTGTAATCCCAGTACTTGGGAGGCTGAGACCAGAGTATCTGGGTTCGCAGCCAGCCTCAGCTACTTAGTGAGGCCCTCCGCAACTTAGTGAGACCCTGTTTCAAAATAAAGAATAAAAAATAGGGCTGGGGGTGTAGCTCGGAGGTAGAATGCCCCTGGGTTCAATCCCCAGTACCAAAAAAAAAAAAAAAAAGAGTGAGAAATGCGAAATAAAGGTCCATTCTTGTACTGTCACTGTCCTCCCTCCCAGCCTCCCCAATATGCTAAACTGGCTCTGAGTGAGACAGAGGAGTTGTTCTCCAGACACAGAGGCTCAAACTCCTGAGGAGACGGCTGAGGGTGGCCAGGGAATGGGTAATTAAACTAGACCAGAGGATGAAGCAAAATAGGGGGCTTTTACATTTTTTATTTAGGAACTCTGTACAAAAAATATTTGTACAGAGGAGGCTAAAAGTTCAGTTGCTGATGTAAGTGGCATGGTGTTTGGTTACAAAAGTCCCAGGACAGGTGCCTCCACTCCGGGGTTCAGCCCTACCCTCCCTGCAGAGCCACTTTGCAAGCCCACATTACACACGGCTGCCCTGCCCCAATCCACACCTCTCCTCTGGCCGCTGCCATCAATAATTGAAAGAATATGTATAGGAGCCATCCAAGGAGCCCCTGATGGCTGTCTGTCGCCCCCATCATACTCTGTGCTCTTATCTGTTTGTTGGTGAAGTCTGCATGGAACTTATAATGACCGATGAGTCTTTAGATCCAAATAAATAAGTCTCTAGTGGAGTGGATGATCATGGAAGATACATGTTGGGCAGGTGGCGCCTACCCAGGGAACTGAAAGCCCACACCTTTGGGGGGACACTATTTGGTGCATTTAATTAGCATTGACTTTATTTTTCTGCATGCTCAGGAACCAGGAGTGGAGGGATAGCATGGCCCATCTTTTTCTAGTTTCTCAGCAAGAACCTTTTGGGAGGAAACATGTAGCACTCAGTTTAGAAGGCAGGGCCTTGAGCATGGAACAGGAGCGTGTGATTTCAAATCTCTCATCTGTTATTTCTAATTGTTTAATCACAGACTGTTTAGCTTTTCTGAGTCTCAGGTTTTTTTACTCTGTAAGTGAAGACACTAGTAATTACCTCCTAGCACTCACCGAAAACATGTCAGCTGAATCTGAACAGGGTTCTTAAGGCCAAAGGAAATAAAGAAGCTGCAAGTAGAATTTGGGAATGCTTGATTACATTTTAAGGCCTACAGAAAAAAAAAAAAAGAAAGAAAAAGTAAATCACAGGCTTCTGACCAGCTTGGGATGTTGTGCCGCTATTTCTAAAGGTAACTTAATATCATCCCAGGATACATAAAGACAGCATGACTCAAGAGAGCCACAAAATGTGCTTTCATTGGCCATCCCGAGCTCAGTCTTTTGTTTCTACATTTGCAGAAGAATATTTAGTAAAGTTGAGCAAATAATGAAAAAGCCACTAAAACAGAGACAGCATTGCAGATAACTTGACAGAAGTTAGAGGCTTACAGATAAATTCTAGATGGCTCAAGGGTTTGAACATCCACCGTTTCCACTAAAAGAATTCTTGAAGTGTTCACCTATGTCTACCTGGCCCTTATTATTATCATTGGTGAGAATATCTCCATGATAAATTTATAAGGCTCTCTCAGAAGTTTAGAGATACCTACGCCATGCCCAGTTTTCATAGTATCTAGTAATAACTCTAAAATGAAGGTATATGAAAACAAAATTAGATATAATTGGACCAAAAGGCAAAAAGCCTTTTTATGCTTTTTGCCCCCCTCTCTCTACAAATTCATTTAACCGTTTGTGATCTTGAACAGATGACTTCACTTCTTAGGGCCTCAGCTTCCTCATCTATAAAATGGGCTAATGATATTGCCTAGATGGCAGAACCATTAAGAGAATTTAATGATTAATTTATAGAAGCACTCTGAAGTGTAACTAGCATGTAGTACCTGCTCAATAAAAGGTAATTGTTGCCGGGCGTGGTGGCACATGCTTGTAATCCCAGTACTTTGGGAGGCAGAGACCGGAGGATACGGGTTCATGGCCAGCCTCAGCTCTCTCTCTCTCTCTCTCTCTCCCTGTCTCTCTCTCTCTCTCTCTACCTAGTGAGACCCTCTGCAACTTCGTGAGACCTGGTTTCAAAATAAAGTATAAAAAAATAGGGCCGGGGGTGTAGCGCAGAGGTAGAATGCCCCTGGGTTCAATCCCTGGTACCGCAAAAAAAAAAAGGTAATTGTTGTTATAATAATTATTTCTAATTTTAAGGATAAGTAGCTGTGTGTGTGTGTGTGTGTGTGTGTGTGCGCGTGTGTTCGTGTGTGTAGTACTGGGGATTGAACCCAGGAGCATTCTACCTACAAGCTACACCCCCAGGGTCTCACTAGGTTTATGAGAGTCTTGCTAAATTGCTGAGTCTGGTTTTAAACCTGCAATCCTCCTGTCTCAGCCTCTTAAGTATTGGGATTATCGGAGCCTGCCACCACACCTGGCTAAGGGTAAATAGCTTTTATGTAAATGTTATAGAGGATTCCAAGCATGATCTAATATATGTTTCTGTGGAGGCTTTCTCTCAAAAGCCTTGGATACTTCCCCATACACAATACTATGTAAGTCCAATCAAATGGCTTAGTTTTCTCTTGCTGACTAATAACTCAGCAGCTTAAAGCACTAGCACATATTTATTATGTCACAGTGGGTCTGGCATATGAACACAGCTTAATTGGGCCCTTTGCTTAGGATCCTATAAGGCTGCAGTCAAGGTGCTGGACAGGTTTCCGTCTCATGGGCAGGTGTGTTTGGGGAAGAATCTGCTTCCAAGCTCATTCAGATTACTGACAGAATTTATTTCCTTGCATTGAAGTGAGGGTCCTTGTTTACTGCTGACTATTGGCTGGAGGCTAGGGCTGTTCCTAGGGCTGCCATGGTTCCTGGCTACCCAGGCTTTCCCAGCATAGCTACTCACTTTATGAAGCCAGCAAGGAGAATCTCTGGGGAATTTTTGCTAGTAAGACAGAGTTGTTTACATACGACTTATCACATACATCATGTGACTTGTATGTTACAACATAACATAATCAGGTGAATGACACTCCATCACCTCTGTTATATTCTGTTGATTAGGAGCAAGTCACAGGTCCTGCTCACACTCGAAGGGAGGTGATTACACAAAACATGAATTTGAGAAGGCCACCTCAAAGGCTGTCCATTGCTGTTACCAAGAGGAAAAGGCATTGCCCATTTTCACTTTAATTCCCCAATTCACTTTCTGTTTCAGCCACAGAGGTTGAGCAAGGTTGGATATATTCTATTAATTGGAGGCATAGAGTAAAGGGAAAATTAAGGAAAGTAGAAAGAACTGGCTTTAAGAGAAGATGAAAGAGAAAATTACTTTTTCCACTTGAATTGTGGAAATAATGATGTCAGTGTCCAAAAATGGCTCCTTAAATCCCCTGAGTCCTGCCAAGATGGCTTTGGGGAAGGCAAGCTCACCTGCAGTACAGGCCTAATTCAGCTATCCTTGGACCTACTAGTTTGGAGCCTTATAGATGGAAACTGGCTCTTAAGCCATGAGCAAATCTGTCTGCCCTGTAGATTAATGGGGACATAACTCTGACCTCCCTTAAAATATACAGGATTATTATCAAGACACTATCTAACTAGTCTCTATCCTTTCTGAAGAAGGAACAGAAAGAAATGGGTTCAAGTTTCAGCAAAAAGGAATTTCTATAGACTAAAAAAAAAAAGTCTTAATAGCAATGGTACTTAAGCATTGAAACAGGCTATAGAATGAAGCCATGAAATATCTATCCCATTAGTTTAAAAAAATACGCTAGATACCTATCTAGATAGTCATGCAAATACAGTGAAGTAGATGGGCTGGAAACCTTCCCCTATGCACATGGGAGTGCAAGGTAGCACCTCAAAAATAAACTTCCATGGAATATATTAAAGTTAATTTGTTGCCATTGGTGACCAACCTGATGGAAGTATTTTTCAACTGAAATCCCTGGACCACCGTGTCAAAGTAACATGGGGTATTGTTTAAAATGCAGATTCCTAGGTCCAGCTATGGGTGTGATGGATATGAATTAAAGTCTCTTGAGGTAGATCCTAGGTATATGTGTTTTTTAAAACAAGTACCCCAGGAAGTGTTTATGTACTCATTAAAGTTTGAGAACCACTGTAAATGAAATATAATCCACACCAGGACTTGAATTCTTTTATTCAAATCTCCTTATCTCTACACCACCACCCTCAACCCTAAATTTCAGAGACATGAACGTTAAATCTTCTTTTGAGCCACCAAGAAAGCATCTCCCAGCCCCCCTGGCTTTCATCCCTAAATATAGTCAAGCAACTGAAGGGTATGAACATCTACAATGGCTGCCGCCATTCTGGTTCCCCAGGGAAATTACATAATAGGTTTCTGGCATATACCACTGTTACTAGAATTACAAATGAACCCCCACTCCCGTCTCTCGAGGAGTCCCATGTTTTGAGTAAAACCACAGCAATATGTCTGCTGCTTAGACCCTGGGGTTAAAAGAGTAGGGGCTTGAAGAAGCGTGTGTGGCTTGCTGCACTGAATCCCAGCGCACGCCATTCTACCCACTGCAAAGTCTTCATCCGAATCCCGGGTCTCTGCATACCATACTTGAATTTTTGCAGGACCCTATTAGGGTCCCCAGGAGAGTTCTCGTATGAAGTCCAAGAAATCTGAGGAAAATGTGGAGCTTACATGATGGACTAATTTCATTTCAATAAAATTCCCATATTACATTCAATGCGCCTGGCTTTATTAAGTTTTGTCATAAACGCTGGGAACACTTCCAAATTTAGGCTTGCACAATTATTTTTATTGGTGCGTTAACTAAAAATGGTATATGCATAAGTCAGAGTGTACATTTGACTTCATCTGGGAAGCCAAAATGAACTTTAGGTTGATTTATAGTCATTTTACCCCTGTAAATGAGATACAGGAAATCAGGGCTAGAGTTTCTGATCACAGCATTTCTAAACCCTCCACCGGTTCCATCCACAGCTCTGTCATGTATCTAATGAATTTAAATTCCAAATGTCTATCGGAAACCCACAAAGTCACCAAACAAAGAGACTGACTGACTTTCAGACTCAGAGACATCCAAACTGGACCAAAATAAAATAAAATAAAAAAATAGAGGTTTGTTGCACTAAAGTGGGTCTGGGGAGCTCTCGGTGCTTTGAAAGGTTTTAATTGCTATGGAAAAAATCCTTTCAAAGATCTTCCCCCTCAACATGGGCCCCTTGGAAACTTTTCATAGGGGAACTGTAAAATATTTATACAGCTAGCAGCACTGTTAAAAAAAAAAAACAAGCAAGAAAGAAACATAGCGCTGAATGAAAAGCAGACCTGACTTGAAGTGAGCCCTGCAGATCCAGGGGACCCAAGGAGGGGAGGTTACTGTGATTTCCACCACTGGAAAACAGGATTAATCCTGAGCAGCCAGGCCTGAAGACAGGGCCGACCTCGTGGATGTGTGACCCATGCGGTTGCACAGAGCCCAGCACGGGAAGGGGCCTGTGTTTGGTTTAACATTCTGCTGCTGTTGTCATTTTGAAATCTGTCATTTTTGAACAAGGGCCCCACATTTTCAATTCACATGGAGATCTGCTCATTCTGCAGCCGGCCCTGTTCACAGGATTTCCCCAGGACGACCATCTTCAGAGCTTTGCGATCTTCCTTCCACACCATCTTTCCTGTTGAGTTTCTTTTACTTTCTTTGTTTTTTTCTGGAAGAATCTATGACTCCGGTCCTTTGACAGTCCTTAGTGGTCTAAGCTTCACTTCCCATCAATGTGTTTGGTTACTGTACATTCTGCTCATGAGGCTTGATCATAGGAAGCTAACAGCCTACATTCAAAACCTACAAAACATGGCACTAAGTTTGTGCATAGACAAAAAGTGTAGAATTGAACTTAACAGGAACTGTGATGATCTCATTTTACAGAGTAAATTTAGTCCTGGAGAAAGGAAGGTTTCCCAAGGCTACTTCATTTATTAATATCAGGGTTAGAGACATGGCCTAATAATCATGCTGCCAGTCCATTCTACAGCCCCCATGAAACGGGGTCGACCTGGGCAACTACAGTTTCCAACAGCTCCTGAACATGTGTGATTTCCTGCTTCAGCTTATTCTCAACCCTTCAATCAACAATGGCATTATTAAAGAGAGGGCTGAGAAGATAATCACTTTCTCCACATCAGTTCCCCAAATATTTTAATTTCCTCCCACTCTTTATCTTTCTGGTGAAGATATGTCGTAGTAAAATAACCAAGGTCAAGCACATGGCCTCTTCGTGGCCCCAGCCTACCCATCCATGCTGTCAACCTGGTTTCCCTACGGAAGGGAGGAAAGAAGCCAAGAGACCAGAAAACCCACAAAGTGGATAATTAACACCAGAGAAATCAAGATTTGGCTACACCATGGTAGCTAAAGTACTAAGGGGCAGGATGAGACATGGTCCCCAAACTTTCTAACAGGGGGAATGGGTTACAGCGTTACCACAATCTCGTCAATCAGGAGGGACCCTCTTGTCTCAAGGCTGACTTAATCACCATAATTCAATTAACATGCTTCCACTAATTATATAAGCTTTTAGATGACAGTTCAACAGCAGCACCGCTGAGAGTAAGCCAGTTTTTTTTCATTTTTAACTTAGACTTAAGTTAATTATAAGTAAATTGCATTGATTCCTTTTTCACATCCTGTATTCAGCTGTTTTACTGTAGAATATGATCACATAATTTAAAAACTCTGGGACTTTGGCAAAAAGAGGCATTTATACCACATGAAATAATATAGCATTCATAAGTATAAATGAGTAGGCTGCTTCTTCCCTCCCTTTCTTCTCCCCCCCCCTTTTTTTTTTGTTTTTGGTCTAGATGACATTTCCTATCAACTGTTAAGTGAGATTAAAGAATACTCACATCAACTGAATTCTGAGACCTAGGAAAGTGTTTGATATATGTAAAGGGCTCTATAAAGATTTATTAAATAACTATCAATATAGTTATTGAAAGTGGTGCTTTTAGGCATGATAGAGAAAGGATGAAGAGAGGTAGAAGCCCTAGTACCTAATTGTAAAGAGTGTGTACATTCCTTCACGAGATCAAATGTACAATCACGAATATAATGCTGCTAGCCCTTTCTAAGCTACCTGGAGTTTAAGATACTGAAGAGGAATGCATAGCATCTATTAAAAGATGGTAAATCAGATTAGCTCTCCACTGAGGAAAATAAGAAGGTGGGTTTTCAATATGAGTTATCATATCTACATATAAATGAGAGTTGACAAATGTAAATTACCTGCTAAAAACCAGTGGACAGTGGCGCCATTGCAATTGGAAACATTTCAACAAAGCAAAGGATGCCTCAGGAGGATTGGCCCAATGCTAATTTGCATAGGAGAATAGATTCATTTTACTATACCTTTAGAGTTCACTTAACATATTTTCATGATTTTTGACTCAGTAGAAATTTATAGGTATTTTCATAATTTTTGATTCAGTAGAAATCTATAGGTATGTCAGAATTTTTAATAGATATTTAGGACTCCAAAGATAACTCACTAGAAAATTGGAATTGCTAGTTTTTTTCCCTTTGAGGGCTATTTGTCCTACTTTTCTGCCTAGCACTACATTTTACTTAGATCAAAAGTTTCTCTTAGCTAGGTATGGTAGAGCATGTCTATAACCTCGGTACCTGGGAGGCTGAGACAGAAGGATTGCAGGTTTGAGGCCCTCAGCAACTTAGTGAGACCCTGCTTCAACATAAAAATTAAAACAGAGCTGGGGGTGTAGCTCACAGGTAGAATTTCCCTGGGTCAATCCCCAGTAACCCCCACAAGTTTGTCTTATGCAAATGCTACTTGATAAGGTCCCAGGTCCCAGCCTAAACAGCACCTCCTCACAGAGACTGTCCTACCTTTTCCCCAGACATCAGGCCTCTGGTTTTTGGCTATTTTTCCTTATAGAACACATGAAATTCATTAATTATTAGTAGCCATTGAATACTTATTCATCCAACAGGCCGTAATCTCCCTGAATGTCTATAGAGCCTGTGTTTGCTCGCTGCCGTGTTTCTGGTCTGGTGCTTATATGCCTTCTATAAACTTTCTTATGGAGTAAGAGAAAGAAACAGGCTTTTTTCTCCTTCTGCCAAGGTCCTTGTATTAGTTGGAAGATTTTCAATTGCATGTGATAAGCATCTAGCTTAAACGACTTTAAGTTTCAGAAGGTGATAAGGCTTAAAGTCCATGAGGTTTATAAAACTAAACCTTGGAAAGGGAGGTCTAGAGATAATGTCCCCTCACTTTCCACTCAAGACATCCAGAGGAAGGACTATGATTGTCTCTGCACACTTTGGACTTATCACCGGCTAGAAGAATATGATATTAAATTGGTCCAACCTGAGTCCAGGGACCACCTCTGTGGCTAAAAGGGGTGCGGAGCCTCAGCAGCCATAGCCTTGGGTTATGAAGGAAGTAGGGTGGGTAGGATGTTGAGCACAGAAAACAATGATGCTCACCAAGTCTTCCAGCCTGGTCTGGAGAAGATGAAGCATTCTCACAGGTCTGGATTTTCACAATACAGGCAGCTTCTATTTTATTTTTTAAGAGCCATATGGATCAATGAAAACTCGAGTTACCATTCCTATCTCTCTTGAGTCTTCTGTTAGGAAAAAGTACGCCCATGTGCCAGTAGCAACATTTTACTGTCTAATTCAAAGATTGCTACCAATTGTTGGTTTTGACTGATTGACTTGGAAAATGATGCATACATCATGTTTTATTCTGAAGAAAATTCTGAGGGGCAGGAGTGGCAATAGGGTAAGGGGCAAAAAGTGTTCCACTGTGTTCTTGAGGATGCTTTATTGCTCTGAGGCTGGAAAGCTCAGAATGGCCAGTAGTATCTGATTCTTCTGGGCCCTTGGGAAGCCCTGCTGTTGCCTGTGTGCTCAGGCTGTCTCCTCATGCTAAACTACACGCGTAAATCAGTCTCTCTTACGCGGAGATGTGTACAATGGGACTGTTTTTTTTTCCTTTTGGAGTTATACTTCCAGCCCACATGTGGCCGCACATGAAATATCAATTTTCCCCCCTTTTTATACTCTGCGTGTCAGGTCAGGCCTCTTTTCTATTTACACAAGGACAGAAGAAAAGTTTGAGGAAGGTACCAGGGTCACTGGGCGCATTATCCTGGCCGTCTCTGGTTTTCTCCTGCGATTTCCTCTCATCCATCACTGTCCTCCCTAGAAACTCATCCATGTCCCCTGAGTTTTGGTTGTTTTTCCTTAGGTAATGTCCTTTGGAGGGAGCCTATTTTGAGATCATTGTGTTCTCTGCAAAGCAGCTTGGCCAGAACTTACCTCTTGATCCCAATTCTCTGTCTGCTCAGATTCTGTTTTCCTTCTTCCCGCCATGCAGAGAATATTTGCATTCTTTCTGATTGTGGGGAGCTGCGCAGTAATCTTATACCATATGTATTTTTATATTGAAAGCCATTCGATCCTTATTTTGCATTCCTTCCCCATGAGCTGCCCTCCATTTCCCATCCTCCAGGAGGGCAAGGCGGGTCAGCATGCATCTCCACTGGAGAATTCCCAGAGAAGCTTGGGAATGCGCTCCTTTTATTTCTCCTTTGGGCCAGGGTGGGGGAGGGGGTTGTGCTTGTTTGTTTACTTTGGGATAAACATTTTAAGTTCTAGTCTTCCCGACTGCCTAACTCCCAGGTGCTTCATGCTTACAATACTGATGCCAGGGTAGTGTTAGTTAAAAAATAAGCACAGGCCTAAGGAGTGCAGGAGGGACCCAGGTGAGGAAAAGTCTCATGTGAAACACTTTGCCTGGATACTTGGTTCTGCTTACTCAATGAGGAAGGAATGCAGCAGTAGATATATTTGGGGACTTAGGGGACAAAGCACTTTCAATGTCTTCCATCTCAGACTCCATATTCTGATCACTGTTTCCAGGAGATATACAAGAAGTGTTTGATGGCCCAGTAAGTTCAGGAGCCAGCACATCAGAATTCACAGAATCATTAGCATATTAAAGGCTCTGATGGTCTCGCATTGAATAAGCATATCTAACTTTCTTTAACTCAGCATTCCCTAAACTTATTTGAGCTTGAAACACTTGCCACGGTTTACCCAGAGGCAACTGACCTGCAGAACCACATTCCTCAGACTACCCAATTAGAGGACAAAGAAATACCATTCTATTATCTTAAAAGTGATATGCTCTTTGTAGATATCAAATACATGAATTTAATTTCCTTCTTAAATCATTGTTTTGCTGTCCTCTCTTCAAGGCCAGAGCTGAGGAGGAGTTCTCTGACTGGAGGCTGTGTTCTGGGGATGGGCTTTGACTTTTTCTGCAAGACAATAGGCAAGGGGGACAGCCTTCAGGTAGAGGGAAAGGAGTGTGTGTGTGTGTGTGTGTGTGTGTGTGTGTGTGTGTGTTACTGGGGATGGGACTCAGGGGCATTCTACCTCTGAGCTACACCCCCAGCCTGATTTTATTCTATTATTTTGAAAGAGGGTCTCACTAAGTTGCAAAGGGCCTCACTAAGTTGCTGAGGCTGGCCTTGAACCTGTGATCCTCCTGTTTCAGCCTCCTAAGTACTAGGATTACAAGTGTGTGACACCACACCCAGCTGGGAAAGGATTTTTAAAAATCCCTTTACTTTCAATTGGACCTACCTGGGTATAAGTCTGGGGCGACTGGATAGGATTTTACATAAGGGATATCTAAGTAAAAGAGGAAGTGGGAAGGAAGCCCACTGTTCCAGGGCCAGCAACATTAGGGGATGATTATAGAAAGAGTGGGAAGTGAATTGATTGGATCTGACCCAATTCCCCCCATAGGCCTTTGGTCTGGAGAAGAGGGAGGAGATTGGGAAAACAAGTGCCAGATTCCTCCCTGGGGAACCTGAGGCTTAGCCTGTTCCATAGACAGGAAGAGTAGGTGTTTGGATTTTGTTTCTTTACTGCTCTGCCTAGGTTTTTGTATGGCATGGATGACACCCACAAGGGCCAGTAGCATCAGAAAGCCAAGCTGAGAGAGGCGGAGACAGCCCAGAGGCTGGACCCTGACGGGTGAGAGGAGTCTGAGCACAAGGCTTGCCAGTCACTGCAAAATGGAGGCATGGTGCGAGCGGTGGGTTAACCCTGGCTCTGCCCCAGTAGCATCATGTGAGCCCCCACACCCCGGGCCGCCCGGCCCCACCCATGCACCTGAACTTAAACTGGGGGGGGGGAGGGAAAGACATAACTGAAATTTACAAGAAAGTCCAGATTGAAAAGAAACAATAAAAAGAAACTCCATTTTCTTGCACATCTGAGTTTTAGTGTGATTGGAATTTCAGACATTGCTGTGTCCTTTTTTTTTGTAATTTCAGAAGCTTAGATGCACTTAATCTCCAGGTACCTGTTTTATTTCCAACTGTACGATTGTCATAGTGCATCCAAACACTTCATATGCGGTACCTTAATTATTGGTTTATTTTGCCATGAGCTTTATCACCGCAGAAGCCTAGTTTCGTTCATCTTTTCCCCAACAGGTAGAACAGCACCTTCATATAATACACATTCAATAAATGTTCCATGTTCCCTGTAATGAATGAATGAATGATTATGCTCAGGCTCTGCCCCTCTGGAGATGTTCTTCAGGGGAACTTACCTGTGTTTCCTTCTTTTTTTTTTTTTTTTTTTTTTGTACTGGGTATTGAGCTACACCCCCAGCCCTTTTTATTTTTATTTTTAAATTTTGAAACAGGGTCTCATTAAGTTGTGAGGCTGACCTCGAACCTGCGATCCTCCTGTCTCAGCCTCCCAACTGCTGGGATTACAAGTGTGCATGCCTGGAGGCTTGTGTTTCCTTTTTGATTGAAGAAAACAAAAACAAAAGCAAAACAAACCAAGGCTTTCTTGGAGAGTTTTACCCTCATGGGTAAATTGTCCTTTCTTCTTCTTCTTTTTTTTTTTTTTTTTTTTTTTTTTTTTTTTTTTTTTTTTTTTTTTTTTTTTTTTTTTTTTTTTTTTTTTTTTTTTTTACCTTTTCCCTCTCTGCTCAACTACTTACTTTCTTTTTCCTCTGCCTTTCTTCCTTGGAAATGCTTTGGAGATGAAGGCGGCTGGCAGAATGAAGGAGCGGTCCTGCCTTTGAATGTTCCCAAATCCTGAACTGTGACTCTATGGGAAGAGTCTTACATCTATGTGACAATTCTTAGCTTAAAGAAGAAGCTGAGCCTCTGGTCATAGCCTGAGAACCTAACTAACCCCTGTGTGCTTCTCCTGTTCCTGTCTTCATTCTGCACCTCTTTCCCCTTCTACCATTGTGCTCTCTATAGGCTAGACACAGGTGGCATGCCTTTATAGCTCCTGTGTTCCCACAAGGCTTTTCTCATACCTTTCCGATGACCCACTTTGTTGGATTATTACTGAACTCATTTTTGTCTATTTCTTCCAATACACTGCAGGCTCCCTGAAAGCCCCCGTCTTCATTCTGGCTTCTTTGTGTTTTATGGTGCCTCATACAGTGTGGGCATGTGATATATATATTTGCTAACTGATTACACTAGATATTTTATGATTCCTTAAATACTGAAAAAAAAACCCTTATTTTCCCAATGCTAGCATGTTGGTCTCCTGTTCCAGGGGCTCACCAAGCCCACTGGATGTCACAGAACTTCTGCCTTCCTGCCTCACCGTCCTCCAGCTGAAGAGACACCTGGGTATTTCAGAAAGCACCCAGGGGGACATTCAGAACTAAGTCCATTTCTATCCTTCTGCTCTGACTACTTTGATGTGTGCCCCTGGCACGTCACAGTCACTCACGTCACAGTCACACAGACACTCCTGCACTCCTATCTTGGAGCCTCTCACAGCTCCCAGGGATGTAAAACCCTCAAGCTAAAAAATGGTACTGAGTTCCCTTCAGGTGCCACTGTACTGGGGTCATGCCGAGACCCAGCAGAAATGGGAGCAAGGCTCCCCCCTTTCTGTGTGTGCCCTTCCTACAAAAGCCAGGAGAACTGTGTTCTGCGAGTCATCTTTGTAAAGTCTGCTCTTTTCCCTTTTTGGGTCTCAGTGCTAGAAGGAAGTTTTCTCTAGATTCCCAACTGGAGGTTCATGTCCATGTGGATCCTATCATACTTGAAGCTTTCCTTTCCAGAAGTTTAAGTGCCAGGTGACTTACCTGCTTCTTCCTTTAGCTTGAAAGCCCCATGAAGGCAAAGATACTATTTTTATTTACTCTCTTATTCCCTTGATTTGCCATTATAGTTGGCTTATTATAATAGTAATAAGACACTTTCCCCAGTGCTTGGCCTATACTAGCTCATTCAGTTCACATATCAACTCTATAAATGTTGTGATCATCCGCATTTGATCACATGGATATACTGAGGCACAGAGAGGCCAACTAACTTATCTAAGGTGACCCAGAAAGTAATCAGTGGAAATTAAATTTAAGCACAGGAATTTGGTCCCAGGAGTCATGTGCTTAAGTAGTAGCCTGTGCTCCGGGACACTGTACAAGATGACATTGTGCTATACTGTATGTGATTACTCCGGGTGATGGGCTCATTCTTGGAACAGGCACAGGCAGAGAGGGCTGAGGAGACTACCCTCTTTAGCACAACAGGTAGAAAGGAACCCAAGGATGGGGAGTGTGGCCGGGAGGTAGGAGTAGAGTAAGGGAAGACTGGCTGGTTGGAATACCCAGAGTAAAGAATGGGGCACACTTAGCAGCTGGTAGAAGTGGGGAATTTGAAGGAGACAGAGAACTACCTAAAGCAGAAATTTTGGGTAAATTTCATTGCAAGACAGTCTCTATAATACCCACACTATCTCCTCTAGAAAGCCTCTAAGATAGATCGATATTCTTTGACTTTTTCTTTAGGTAAGACTGGGCCATGTGGAGTTCCAGAATGAACTCAGGTTTCATAAACAGTTAGTGAAATTGTAAGTTAACTGCTTCAGCCTCAACCCAGTCTTCAGATCTGATGGGGAGAAATGAGAAGAAACAGTGGGGGCCAGTGCTTGAAGCTGGGGTGTAGCTAGGATTTCTGACCAAGTTCTCTTATGTTTTAGATTTTGAGATACATGTATTCAAGAAACTGCAAAAAAGAAAGAGGGAAGAAAAGATTGAGATGGTGCAGAAATAAGAACAAGAGAAAGTGAGAGGGCATGTAGAAAAACTCACTCCTTTGATTTGTATGGTGTGATTTCTGAAATTGCTCCAGCCTCTACAGGATTTATATGGCCTCATTAATCACACTTTCTTTTGAAATGGAATTTTCTGCCTCGGAGCCTTTGAACATTGACATCCAAATACAATATATTCTTTTAGAATCACTTCTGGATAAAGACAACACTTTTGAGGTAATTCCCCCAGATTGTAGGTGAAGTCTGTTTGGTCCTCAGATCTTGATGATAACATACCAAAAATAGGAACCTTTCCCAGAACAGAGGAATTGTGGTATGATTAGGATCCCAGTTGCAGATACGCTGGGCC
>PVJS01030874.1:0-23800 GCA_004027185.1 Glis glis | reverse complement strand
TGACACTGAGACCCCGGGGTGACACTGAGACCCTGGGGTGACACTGAGACCCTGAGTAACACTGAGACCCTGGGATGATATTGAGACCCCGGGGTGACACTGAGACCCCGGGGTGACACTGAGACCTTGGGGTGACACTGAGACCCCGGGGTGACACTGAGACCCTGGGGTGACACTGAGACCCCGGGGTGACATTGAGGCCCCTTCTTGCTGCGTCAGGGATTAGCCCTGTAAAACGAAAAGAACCATTGAGTCCTATGTCTAGTTTCATCGCTGACAGATGGTGTTAGCTTTTGCTAACTACTTTCCGAAGAAACTCTGCGTGTGTACTTCCTATAGATGAGCTCTTGACATTTCACAACTGAGTTGAAATTAAAAAAAAACCTTTATTCCACAAAGCATGCTTTTTGCCTCTGTCATATTGCAATTTTTATTTCCAACGCCTTAGCAGAGTTATCGGCACCTGTTGTGTGGATGACGAACACGTCCTAATTTCCCTCTGAATTCCGTCCTTTCCCTTATTCCACCATTAGGGAATCCAAACATTAGCCTAACACAGTCAAAGTGGTGTCTTGAAATGTAAATCAGATCATATTAACCACTCCTCTTCACACCCACAGGTCATCAACTACAGGATATATTTTAATCTCCTTGTTTCCCTTCTAATTTGCCTTCTTACCTCCATTCAGAAGTTCATGTACTGCTATGTGCTGTGTTTCCTACCTGTATCCCTCAGCTTATTTTCACAATGTAAATGCATGTTCCCAAATCCAGTTTTAACCCAGGAAAATCCTATTTACTCTTGACAGTCTCACCGAAATTATTCTTGACATCTCTCCTGGTTTCTACATCAGGTTTTATGATCCCGACTTGAGTTGTCAGATATTTGTGTACCTGTATGTTTGAAGTTATTTTATTCTGTTTGGCTTAGAGTAAAGTTTGCTTGTGTACCACTTCTATTATATCCTGACATCCCATTATGTTTTATCTGTTCCCATTTCTTAGCAAATGATGTTTTGTTGCCACTGAATTAAATTGTGCAGTTAAGAAAAACACAGTTAAACTCCTGGGCTCAAAAAGACATAGCATTAGTTTTTGCCGGTGTAGATGTTTGAATCTTCTGCTCTGGGCAGGAAGAAAGTACATGTCTAGACTCCTCTCTGTGTCTTGGCAGGAGCTTTGCAGCGAATACCGCCAGTTGGTGAGGAATGGAAAACTCCCTTGCACCCGAGAGAACGACCCCATCCAGGGCCCAGACGGGAAGATGCACGGCAACACCTGCTCCATGTGCCAGGCCTTCTTGTGAGTGGAGCGGCAGCTAGACAGTTGACGGAGGGTTTTGTCCTTTCTCTTTCATTTCTACATTCAGTTATGAGAAGACCACTTTGACAAGAAAATAAAAGAATAAAAGCATATTTAGAGAAACTGCCTGATTGGAGAAAGGCACAAAAACCATGTCCTTTGAGAATTAAGATGTGGCTACATATAGGCTAGGGGAGAGTCACAGTCTTGAAATATTTTATTTCTTTTCCTTTTTATTATTATTATTATTTTTTGCAGTACTGATTGAACTGAGGGGCATTTTACCTCCAAGCTACACCCCCCAGCCCTATTTTTTATTTTTTTATTTTGAAACAGGGTCTCACTAAGTTGTGGAGGGCTTCACTAAGTAGCTGAGGCTGGCCGCAAACCCTGATCCTCCTGTCTCAGCCTCCCAAGTACTGGGATTACAAGCATGTGCCACCACGCCTAACTCACGTGGTTTATTTCTAAGTGTGGAGATAGGACTGTTTCTGGGTTACCACCATGGATAAAAATGAGGCTGATGGGTGAAAGCTCTGAAAGACAAGATTTAGCTCAATGCCAGGAAGAACTTCCCAACAGTTTGATGATTTCAAAGATGGAATGACTTCCCAATAATATAGGTAAAGGCATTATAGATAGATTAAAGCAAAGGTTCATCAGAGATAGAGCACTGAGCATTGGAAGTTTAGAAAATCACCTCTGAAGCAGGGTTTAAATCCCTACTCTGAGCCAGGTATGGTGGCACATGCCTGTAATCCCATTACTTGCAAGACTGGGACAGGAGGGTCCCAGTTTTAGGACCAGCCTCAGCAATTTAGCAAGACTCTCAGCAACCTAGTGAGACCCTGTTTCTAATAATAATAATAATGATAATAATAATAATAATAATAATAATAAAGGATGGGGGTATAGCTCAGAGGTAGCATGTCTTTGATTTCAATCCCTAGCACCAAAAAAAAAAAAAAGCCCTAGTTCTTGGACAAGTTAGGCATTGTGTCTGTCTGTTGTCTTTTTTGGCAAATTTGGGTTATAATACTAGCTAATACTAGTTTTACATAATTCAGTTGTGAAGATTTCATAATTTGAGCACAGGGTTAGGTACGCAGCAAGAATTTAATAAATGTTAACTGTAATAATTAAATTATATTTGAGATCACTTCCAATCTGAAAATTTTATTATTCTTTCTTATATTTCAATCACTCTCCTTTAGCCAAGCAGAAGAAAAGGAAAAGAAAAAGAATGAAAGTAATTCAAGAAATAGAAGACAATCTGCAAATTCCACTTCGTTTGAGGTGAGGCTACCTCCTCCAGTCAGTCAGAGGGATATGGAGCTGGGGATCCAAGATGGCGTTCCGGGAATATATAAACTCCCTTAAACTCTAGGGAGCATTTGTGTAGTTTGTGCTTTTGTGCGTGCTCGCATGTGTGCGTGTACACATGTGCAGATGTAACTATTTCTTATTTGAGGGTCCACTGCTTTTTATATTTTTTTAAAAATATCCCTGCCATCAAAGTGAAGAACTGTTCTAAACTAGGCCAACTGTTGATCTCCAGTTTTTAAAAAGAAGCCTAAGCTGGGTGTTGTGGTGCACGCTTGTAATCCCAGTACTTTGGGAGGTGGAGACCGGAGGATCCGGGTTCGTGGCCAGCCTCAGCTCTCTCTCTCTCTCTCTCTCCGTTTCTCTCTCTCTCTACTTAGTGAGGCCCTCCACAACTTTGTGAGACCCGGTTTCAAAATAAAGTATAAAAAAAATAGGGCCGGGGGTGTAGCGTGGTGCTAGAACGCCCCTGGGTTCAATCCCCGGTACCACACACAAAAAAAGAAGCCTAAATTCCAGCCATTTTGTAATCTGAGCCAACCTGTGTTCAACCCTTCCAACTTCCTTCCTTGCTTTTATAGGAGCTGTGTAGTGAATACCGCAAATCCTGGAAAAATGGACAACTCGTTTGCACCAGAGAGAATGACCCCATCCAGGGCCCGGATGGGAAGATGCACGGCAACACGTGCTCCATGTGCCAGGCCTTCTTGTGAGTGTAGCAGCCCCCGAGCTTCGGCGGGAGGGGCGCATGGGTGCTGCCGGGAGTGTAAAACAATGGTGATAATGCTTTTAAATCTTCGCTATAGCATTCAGTTCTGAGTGTCACATTTAAATGAACTAAAAAAAAAAAAACACTAAAAAAAAGCAAGTGGAGAGCTTTCAGACTATAACTGCATAAGAGATCCAAAATGAGCAAGACACAAAAATGAAATAGTGCGCAATCTCATTTTTATGTGGAGTCTCAAAAACGTCTAAGTCATAGAAGTAAACAATAGAATGGTGATTACCGATTGAGGATGAGGAGATGTTGATCAAAGGAGATAGTTTCAGTTAGGAGGAAAAGTTTTTGAGATGTACTGCACAGCATGATGACTATTGTTAATAATGTATCAGGTATTTCAAAAGAGTTAAAAGAATGGATTTTTTTTGGTACTGCAGATTGAACCTAGGGGTATTCTACCTCCAAGCTACACCCCAGCTCTATTTTATTTTTATTTTGAAACAGGATTTTGCTAGGTTGAGGAGAGCCTCACTACTTGCTGAGGATGTCCTCAAACCTGCTATCCTCCCGTTTCAGCCTCCCAGGTACTGGGATTACAAGTGTGTGCCACCACACCTGGCTAAAAGAATAGATTTTAAATGTTCTAATCACACAAAAAGATAAGTGTGTGATGCAATTATGTTCATTAACCTGATTTAATCATTCCACCATGGTATAGCTATATAAAAATATTCCATTGTATCCCCTAAGTAGATGTAATTACTTTTCAATTAAAATAATTTTTTTTGATGGTACCAGGGATTAAACCAAGGGGCGTTCTACCTCCGCGCTGCACCCCCAGCCCTATTTTTTATATTTTATTTTGAAACCAGGTCTCACGAAGTTGCAGAGGGCCTCACTAAGTAGAGAGAGAGAGAGAGAGAGAGAGAGAGAAAGAGAGAGCTGAGACTGGACGCGAACCCGGATCCTCCGGTCTCCGCCTCCCAAAGTACTGGGATTACAAGCGTGCACCACCACGCCCGGTGCACAATTAAAATAATTTTTTAAAAAAGATATGTAGAATCATTTCTTCTATGGCACTGCAGAAGCAACCTGGAATTTTTCACCCAGAAAAGAGAATCTAATTGCTTTTAATTTTCTGAAAATATATTAGCTAAGATAAGAAAATAGGTAAAATTTATACGTAAAATACCATGGTAGTACATAGAAATTTATGAGTTTTTTCTTTTTTAATTTTTTTAGGTCACTAGTTTTCTTCCTGCTTATTCTGTGTGTATTTAAGGAATAGAACTAAAATGAATAAGAGGCATAAAGAGACAGATTTGGGGGCAACAAGAAGAATGACTGTAATAGAATAGGAAGACTCAAGAATGAAGATTTTGATGTATAGGAGAGGGATGTCTCTTTTAGGGGTCTCACACTATGACTTCAGAATAGAGGCCATGATATGGCTTCTTAAACAAGAGTCTACTATGTTCCTGAACTCTTAATTTTTGACCAAAACTATTCTCCAATTTACTTTCGTTGTGCTAATAGTCTCTGAAAGGCTTGGTTATTCATTTTTCTCTGATGGACAGCAATATAATCAGGCAGATTTCTCCCATACAGTCTCAGTCACGGAGCACTAAACATCTATTAGATGAAAAGTCAAAATGATGACACATAATTATCGTAATCAACATTTATTGAATGGACATAATTGGCTTGCATTTGCTAAAAGCCTTGCTACTTAGTCTCATTTAATCTTCATTACAATCATATGAAATAGGTTTTGTTTTACCATAAGTTACAGATTAAAAAACTAAAGCCCAGAGAGTAGTTAAGAACGGAGGAAAAGTCAGCATAAGATAGGTGCCAGGTAGGTGAAGAAAATGATAATATATTTCTCACTACAGTGTGTAGACAGGATTTAATCACTTATCAATCCTTTATCAACTACTGGCAGACATATTTTCCTATATTTAGGCTTGTTTCAATTTGTTTTTTTCGTTTCCTCTGCAATCATCTTTCCAACACAATGAAGCAATTCTGCCACCTTCTGGCCAGTTCAGCTCTCCGCTCTGATAATTTCTGATAATTTCTGATAATTTCTGATTAAGGAAAGAAAAAGCTTCTTAAATGTTTTGGTCAACTTAGACTTGTGGTAAAGTTTAGATCAGTTTTCATATAAAGAAAAATAAAAAGTAAATATATTTAGTGTTTCTCCCATAAATATAAAAATACCTTATTAAAAATAATCTTATTTCCTCATAGCTTATGGATATGTTCACCAAGGCTATTGGGTTTCTTGAGAATCATTTTTTCCCACTGTAGACAAGCTTTGCACACTTTTGTACTATGTGAGAAACAGCCTTTCCAACCTTCTGCAATGTTTCATTTGATTGATGATCAAATGTTGTTTTGATTAGAACACATTAAAACATCTTCACAAATTATGTAATTTTTTTTGTCTATCCAACAGGGTTGAATTATTTATCATCTATTCAATTATGCTATAGGTTCAGACCGCTGACCTCAATTCACAATACTGTCAGTTATCCAAAATTGTTAGTGCTAGCCTCACTCTCTCTTCCTTTCTATCAGTGTGTGTGTGTGTGTGTGTGTGTGTGTGTGTGTGTGTGTGTGTGTGAGAGAGAGAGAGAGAGAGAGAGAGAGAGAGAGAGAGAAAAAGAGAGTAAGATCGGGGATTGAGCCTAGAGGCATTCCCCTCCGAAGTACACCCCTAGCCATTTTTTAAAATTTTTTGTATTGAAACAAGGTCTCACTTGTTGCTGAGAGTCTGGTTAAGTTGCTGACAGTCTGGTTAAGTTGCTGAGAGTCTAGTTAGGTTGCCGAGGCTGGCCTTGAACCTGCAATCCTCCTGTCTCAGTCTCCCAAGTACTGGGATTACAGGCGATCATATGTGTATTTTTAGAAGGTTTACTTGCAATGGTGACAATATGCTAATCACTTAATTATGTACCAGGTACCATTCCAGTTGCTTTAAATGTATCAACTCATCATACACTCCTAACATTCCTAGGAGAAAGGCATTCTTACTACCTCTCCTATGCCAACACCACTTCCTATTTAAAGATGAGGAAGGGATGGGGAGATGATAGGTGCTTCTTATTTTCCTGTGATGAGCTGACTCCAGAGGGCTTGCTCTTAACCATCATGTGTTACTGCCCCCAGAAGCCAAGTATTACCACTTTATAGTGGTCACAGAAGCAGATGAGAGAATATTATCGGAGTACACATGCATGAAAGCCACACAGACTTAGAACGAAGGGACATTCTCTTGCACACCATTCTCTGGAGGTCAGATGAACATTCTAGGTTATCATATAATAAAATGACAAGTGGCTGTGGGTGGCTCTTTGGGGCTACTTGAGAAGAGTCAAAGCAGTGAATGTGTGGTCTATATGTGTGAAATCAACATTCTACTGGATTAAGATACATTTCTTCTCCCTCTTTTTCCCCCTTTTCCTTATAGTAAACAAGAAGAAAGAGCACGCGCGAAGGTTAAAAGGGAAGCTGCAAAGGTAATTTTCTCAGAAAGGCTGATGCTGCACCCTGACATTATTTCTTTATAGCATTCTACTTCTTTCAGTACAGATGTTTCTTGTTTTAATTTCACATCTGGAATAAACAAAGAAACATTTATCCTATAAAAAGAAGGGGGGTCTTGATTAGATTTTTCGGAGTACCAATTTTATTTCATGATTATTCAAAATTTAAGGTTCATTTTAAAAACTGAAGTGTTAATTCTGTGTAAGGAATTTTCCCCACTTTTGACTTTTATTTTCTTTCTTTTTTTTCTTTCTTTCTTTCTTTCTTTCTTTCTTTCTTTCTTTCTTTCTTCTTACTAGGGATTGAAACCAGGGACATTCTACCTCCATGTTATACCCCCACACCTTTTTTTATTTTTTTTATTTTGAAACAGGGTCTCACTGGTTGCTGAGAATCTCACTAAGTTGCTGAGGCCAGCTTCAAACCTGTGATCTTCCTGTCTCAGCCTCCCAAGTACTGAGATTATAGGTGTGCATCACAGCGCCTGGCTTAGATTTCACTTTTTAGGCTCAAATTAATATTACCTTGTGCTGTTTACTAACTCGAATTTACATCATATGTTCTGGACACCATTCTCACTGCTGTAATCCAAAGCAACTGACCACACAACTTAGAGGAAGGAAAATTTATTTGCTCAGATTTTTTTGGGAGATTTCAGTCCATGTCAAGCCGGGTTTGTGGGGTCAGGACATGGTGGCAGGAAGCAGAGAAAGGGAGAGCACTAAGTTCTGCTCTCACATCATGGATGCCAGAAGGAGAGAGAGAGCAAGCGAGAGAGAGAGAGGAAGAGGGAACCATATATAATCCCCAAGGTCACACCCCCAGGGACCTCTCCTTAGCAGCCAAGCCCTGCTTCCAACCTTGCTTCCGTGAGGGCTGGGGGACATTCTAAATCCAAACCATTACATTATTCATATGTCTATTATTTCAAAAGGAGAGTGTACGATCCCAATTATTACAATTACAATGTGTGTGTATTACCATATTTAATCCTCACCACCACCCAGCTATGAAAGTACTAGTTTTCTTGCCCCCATTTACCATCATTCAACAGGTCCTTTTACTGTCAATCATTTTTAGCCTACCTTCCATGCTTTTAGGTTTTCATAATTGTATAGTAGCAAGCACAGCAAAATCAGTTTGTGCGTAGATATTGCATTACTTTCATACAATAGCCATATACAAGATTTATTACTGTAATTTATTCTATTTTTCTTAACAATAACTACAAAAGTCCAAGGCTATTCATTTTTGGGGGGGAAAGTTGAGATTTAAACTGATTTTTTTTAAAGTAACTATGTTTTTGTTAGCTGGAACTATTTCTTATTGGTGATTTAGTGTTGAAAATGTGTTTCATCATTTATTTGATCAGTTGCCAAGTCCTCTTGATAATTCCTACTGGACCTGACCCATTCCTCTCTCTCTCTGACCCTATCATACTCTGCTGATTCAAATCCACATCACCAATTCCTAGACAGGAATTCACACCCAGAAAGATGTCAGTTTCTCCAAGGATCATACATGTTCTGTCCTCTGTCTTTATTTCTTAGGTAGAGTGCAGTGTTTTCTTTTCTTTCTCAGCTTCCTAAAGATAAACCTAGGTCAGCGATATTCTCAGTTCCTCCTGGAAGGCTTTTCCTCCAGGACTATCGAATCTCCTCACCTGTGGTCCTTCATAGCTTTTAGAGATTGCAGTATGAAACACAATAGGAACATACATCTTTCCTATTGTTCTCTACCACTTCTGTCAGCCTCATTCTGCACCTTAACTACAAGCACCCTCAGGAGAAGGATGATGGTACATAGTGATAGATCTGCTATAACACCAGGACAAGTCAGAGTTCATGAAGGGAGCTTTGTACTTACTGAATTATTGCTATGTGTAATCACTTTCCTTTTTACTTTTCCCACATTGCTCTATATTACTTATAGTTCATATTAGGAAAAGATGCAAGGGTAGAAAACTGCTCTAAGAAAATCTTTTCTTCGTTTTCCAGGAATCCTGCAGTGAATTTCGGGACAGAGTGAGGGATGGAGTGCTTGTATGCACCAGGGAGAACGATCCCGTTCTTGGCCCAGATGGAAAAATGCACGGAAACAAGTGTGCTATGTGTGCAAGTGTGTTGTAAGTGCCCATCCCCACCTCTCTCACTGCGTGTCCTCATCACTGTCCATCCCTGAGGAACAGATTCTTTGTCCATGTGTAGTATATATACCATCCATTATACAGTGGAATTCTTAGAAACAAATGGAAAAGACATTAAGTACTATTGAACCATATAGTGACGATGTTATTCTTTATTCAATTCTCCTATCTTGTATTTAAGTCAAGGGGAAAGATGCAGATAGGTGCTAATATGTTTTTAACACTTGCTAATCTTCATTTATAAGAAAAAGGGGGCAGAAGTGTCATATTGCACTCTCATCCATGTGTCTTCATATATGCATTGATTCTGTGGGTATATTCAGATATGGGCTAAAGGAAATTAGTTGCATGGAGGTGGGTGGGACTGTCATGTGAAGATTGTTAAGATAACCTGCAGAAGAAATGGGATAGAAAGGGTTGTATCTATCTTCTCAGGGATATTACTCTATGTAGGTGAAATGCATGCGTGTGTAAGTGGCTTAGTATAGGGTGAATCGAATCCCCTAAGAGGCAGGTTCTCGCAGAGGATGTTTATTAAAACATCTTCCTATTAAGCCAGGTCAGGGTTTTCCAGGCCTTTCTTTTGCTGAATGGTGTCAAAATCCCTGGGTCCATAGCTCTGCTGTATGGGACATTGTAAAAGCTGAATGTTGTACTTCTAACTCTTTTCATTATTAATCTCCTAATCCCCTCCCGAGCTTCACTCTAAACTAAATGTTGAGACAAATATTTAAATATCTGCACGAACAAGTGAAGAGTTATTTATTGTCATAATTTTCACAGGTCTTGGCCCAACATTAAATATATTTATGTAATTTCTTAAAAGGAGAAATTGATAGAGTAGGGAATTAGAATAAATAGTGGCCTGGGGTTTCAAGAAATCAGGGTTCGATTGGGTGGTGCTGCAATAATGCTGAGATGTGGCAATGCAGTGATTTGCCGGGTTTGACATGCTACATGTTAGGAGAAAATGGCGAGAATACCAGAGCATTAGGCTTGTTATTGACCTCAAAAAAGTAGCTGCTGAATTTTACTGGGTTCGAATCATTATTACAATCCCAAATTTGAATTTTAGTGTGAACACAGCTCCATTAAAATAATATTTAAAATTTTGTGTCTTATGATGAAACATGGTTTATATGAGGATGGGTCCATCATCTGACTTGACACCACTCTTTGCTTTCATCGTTGATATGCTATTTATTTGTACAGAGAAAGCTTCCCAATTTAAAAAAAAATCAATACAATTGTGACTTCTGATAGATCGTTGATTGAAGTCATTGACATACAAAAAATAACCTGAGTACCACTTTCTGATAAAATATATACTTGTCTCAGTGTTATTCCTTTCTAAAGGGGAGTCATAGACTGCTGAAGTAACCTGCATGTTGGCCAAAGTCATCGCACCTCTTGGGGTGGATACATTTGTTCAGAAGATGTGTGACCTTTGGACTGGAGGATTTTCAATCCTTCTTGAAACATATTCCCTAAAGTCAGTGGAGAATTTCACTCAGCCTATATCTTTTCTTCTATTGCAGCCAACTTGAAGAAGAGGAGAAGAAAAACAATCATAACAAAGAAGAAGCGGAGAAAGTTGAGGCTGAAAAGGTTAAGAGAGAAGCAGTACAGGTAGTTGCTTCAGATCATCAAAGCCACATACATAGTCAATGATCACTCCTCCTAGGGAAGTCTCTTACCCCCTCTCATCCCAGTGTCTTACTAATTTTTCAAACTAAGAAAATATACTTGGATCCTCATGACTGAGAAGACCCCTCCTTCCTTGTTAAATTTACTCACCCTGTTGCCGTTTGTAACATCCCTGCAAGCTGTGTTCCAGTCTCCATTGCTCCTTCTCTCCTTTCCTAACTTGGAAGATCTCATTTCTACTGCTCTCCCTTTGTTCTCTAGTAGCTACTTTTGACTCTTAAGCAATAGTAATTCTTTAAAAATACAAGGCAGGTCAAGTCACCCAGAGCTTCTCATCTTACTCAGAGTAAGAACCAAGCGATTTATAATGCCGTGTGTGGCCTGATCCCTGTCGCTTCCCAAGCTCCACTTCCCGTTGTCCTACATACTGTTCTTCTTGTGCCAGTGACACTGGCTATCTTGCTGCTTCTTGGACAAGTCTAAAGTCAGTTTATGGCTTCCTGTCTTCTCTATGCGATGTTATTGGGATTGAAAAACTGATAGGAACTAGTACGGTCAGGGTTTAAATCCTTAATCCATATTCTTGCCAGTAAGGTCAGATTGTTAAGATCTTTGTGTTTAACTTCCTTATTTATTATAAAATAAGGATTGTTATTAATACACAGATTATTTTTATGAAGTCCCGAGAAACTGATCTGTGTCCCGAGAAACTTATCTGTGTATAACAATAGTGTTTCCCATATCTTAAGTACTCAGTACATAATAGTATACCTATTATTATCGATATTATTATTTGTCTAGTCTCATTGTCCAATGGGATGTGTCACATTGGACAATTCACCAGTTCTTCAATATACAATCAGCTTTGCGTTCTATATGGCTTTGCTTAATGAGGAATTTCCCTTCCCTCTATTGATCAAAATCCAGTCCACTTTTCATGGCTCAGAATAAACTTTAGCCGATCCCTAAAGATTTTCCTCCTTTGTTCAATATATTTAACAAATCTATCATTTTTTATGCCAGGAATTTTATTTTTCAATTATGTCATTTGTTTAATTCTAACTTATAATTGTTTCTATATATTTTCTCCTAGGAAAGTAAACACTATTAGTTTTCTATGGTTGCTGTAACAAATTACAACATGGAGGCTGAAACCAACCTAAGTTTACTATCTATGATTTTGTAGGGTAGGCATCTGACAAGGATCTCATGAGGCTGGCATTAAAGGGTTAGCAGGGTGGCATGTCTCTCTGGATTCTCTAGGGCACAATCTATCCCCTTGCTCTTCCAGCTCTGTGGGTCATCCACGTGGTTCTTGGACTCCTTTCTCCAACTCCAAAGTCAGGAGTGTTGCATCTCTCCAACTGTTTTTCTGTGGTCACACCTCACTCTATTCTGTCTCATTCTTTCCCTTTTAAAGACTGACTCTTGTGATTACATTAAACCTGTTAGGACAATTCTAGATGGTCCTTCCATCTCAAGACCCTTAATCTAATCACCTCTGCAAAGCCTATTTTATCATATAAGGTAATATATTCATAGGTCCTGGATATTAGGACTTGGGTATATTAGCAAGGGTAAGGGCTTTGATTCTGCAAATCACAAATCCCTTTACAAATGTAAGAGATAGTAAGCTCTCCTTCTTTGTATCTCTCACAGTGTGTACCTCAGAATAATGTTTGAATCAGAGGTTTCTGAAGAGATTAAAACAGCAATCTTATGCTCCAATTAGTGTGTGACTTCAGCTGCTGAAAAGAATCTCCCCTATATTGACTTTTTCTATGTGCCCTTCATTTGTAGTTTTCAAATGGTTAATGTGGAGGAAGGTTTCCAAGGTTTAGTTATCTGATTCTTAAATCTTCTTTCATTGCAAGGAGCTATGCAGTGAATACCGTCAGTATGTGAGGGACGGCCAGCTCCCCTGCACCAGAGAGAACGACCCCATTGAGGGTCTGGATGGGAAAATCCATGGCAACACCTGCTCCATGTGCGAGGCCTTCTTGTGAGTAGAGCTGCAGTCGCGACTGCTGCTGAGTGTGCACGGAGAAAATCCTTGGGTGGGTGAGAGGGGCGACATTAAAAATGTGCTCCAGGAGGAAGATAATGAAGCCTGACTTGGCATGAGTTTGAGGACTCGTTTATCATGAGTCAGGAACTTAGCATATTTCTTTCTAGTGTTCTGAAAGCTACTTGAAGCACCATCATTTGCTAAGAGCGAATTACACGAGACTTAATGGCATGAAAAGACTAGGCCTTCTGTTCTCTGCCTCTATAGGTCACTGTGATGAATAATTCAAAGGTATAACCTTTGGGTGCTAATAAGTTGAAAATGTGTTAACCGCTAATCAATATCCTAATTGCTTTTTAAGGAGAAGGACAATATCTGGTTTCTCCAAAAGAAATAAAGCAGTGAACATTTAATTATTGGTTTGCTATGGCAAATGGGTCTTATTCTCTAAGCAACATTAAAAAACAGACCAATGGTCTAGAGGGCCATGAATTTACCTTTCAACTCCCAAACTAAGTTGACAGAGGTATAAAAGTACTGGCATTTTCCTATCTAGAGATATTTTCCTGTTAAGATAATCTACATTGAGTACGAGGACTGATTCTCATCTACCCCTCTCTTACAGCCTGCAAGAGGCAAAAGAAAAAGAAGCTGAATCCAGAGCAATCGTGAAACGAGAATCCGAAAAGGTAGTTAGTTGTCCTGGGATGTTCATACCACAGTGCACGGAAACGTTTTCCCATTTCTATGAAAACTCACTCATGGAATTATTGAAGGCCCGTAGCTGTGAAGGAATTTGGAGCTCATTTAGTCCAGGGATTGATAATAAATGTTTTCGTAAATTACCCAGATCATGGATAATTTCAGCTTTGTGGTCAAATACTGTCTGCCACTACTACCCACCTCTGTCACTGTAGCTATGGTGGGGCCACAGATTTCATACACAACCGACCTGGCATTCGCACAAAATCCATTCGCAAAAACAGGGAGCTAATTTTTGCTTACAGGCCATGTTTTCACACCCCTGATGTGCTCTATCCCCATACCATAAGATGAAAATTTAAATCCAGAGAGAAGGAAGAATTTGCTTACAGTTAGTGGTATATTGGTATTGTACCCATATCTTCACACTTCACAGTTATTAGGGTTGAAAAGTGGAAACAATAAAATTTAAACCTAGGCTTCCTAACACCAAATTCAGCATTCTTCTTAATATACTGTGTGTTTTTGAATACCACATTTAGTCAAAGTAAATGTATGCTTGTTTGTTTTTCTTGTGATTATTTACTGGTGTCAGCTTCTGGGGGAGAAATAAAATAAAATAAAATAAAATAAAATAAAATCCCCAAATAATGCTTCTTGGGTTCAAAAAGACAATCTTCAATTAAATGATTATAGATTGAGATAACTTCCCTACTCCTATCAAACACTGTTGACACTAAAGATAGTCCCTAAAGAAGTATCGATACACACATGGATTCCGTAGATTGGCTTGTTTATAGTTGTATTGCACACAATTGTGAATCTGAATTTAAAAAGAATATGAGTAGTTCATATGAAAATGGCTTAACTTTTCAGTATCTTCAGGAGAAATTACTCAATATAATTTCCAAATTCACATTAACTACTACAGACAAATTTCTCTCATATCCTATATCTATATCTATATTATTATTATTATTATTATTATTATCAATTATTATTATTGCAAAATATGACCAGTTGGGAGGGGTGGCAGTGATTGTTGAGGCAGAGCTATGAGAAAAAATTTACTCTATCATCCTCATCAAACTTCAACTTGAGCTAAAGGATTCAGGAAAAATACAAAATCAGTCCTAACTGCTGCCAGTAATTAACTCTATATTCTGAAGTGGTTTGTTTATTCTCTCTCAGTTCCTATATAATTCTGGGGCTAACATCTGCTTAGTGCTGTCTAGATGTTAGTCACTGTGCATATTATACACATATTATCTCACAATAATCTGGGATATTTATTGAATGCTTAATATATATTGGTCATTATTATTTTAACCATGTAGAATAGATGCATTTTTTTTTTTTGATGTGTGGTACTGGGGATAGAACCCAGGGACATTGTACCTCTGAGCTATACCCTCAGCCCTATTTTATTTTTTTATTTTAAAACAGAGTCTCACTAAGTTGCTGAGTCTGGCTGCAAACCTGCAATCCTCCTGTCTCAACCTCCCAAGTACTGGGATTACAGGTATGCACCCCCACTCCCAGCTTCTTATTTCCTTTTATAGATGAGACAACTGCAGCACAGAGAGGCAGTAACCCCCACACAAGGTTTCTTTGTGGAAAATTGGAAATCTAACCAACAATATGATTTAGCTGTCAACATGGTAGTGCTTATTAGACTATACTTAGGACATTATGCTAAGTTATTTAGGAAAGGGGAAGAATCCAGAGATAGAAATGGTGCTGGAATCATGTCATAAATAGAATGACTGAAGCATCTGGGTATGTTTAACTCTTGGAAGATAATATTGGGATGCATCAGAGAAGGTCAAAAAAGCTTTCTCCAAGTATCAGAAGGATTTTCATGTAGAAGTAGAAAAGTACCCTTGATTTTTTTGAGGGGTGTAAAATGCTTCAACATTGCTTATTAATCTGAAAGAACATACTCATCCTATTTTTAATAACTTAGAAAATTAAACTTTAAATGTAGAGATCCTACTAGATTATTAGGGATGTTTTCCGAGATCCCCCCAAAGTAGCACTATGACTAATTTGTAGGAATTATTTAGTAGAAATTTTAGAATAAACTGTCTGGGAGGTACTGGAGTCTTTATCACCGAATGTCTTCCAACAGAAATCAGGTGACTTCTTGGCAGGCATGACATAAAAGAGGTTGAGAGACAGCATGGATGGTTGGCCTACATGAACTTTGAAGTTTTATGAAACTTGAATTTTTGGATCCTATGGAATGTTCAATGTTTTTATTGCATTATGATTATAATAGAGATGCACAATAAACCCCTGAGCAAAGACTGTGACTGGTCCTCAGAGCACCCAGTTTACTCAGAGAGTCTCACTTGTGTGTTATTAAAGGTTCAATGTGGATTTGGGGCTACCTTCCAAGGAAAAAGAAAAACAAACCAATTTTTTAAGTTCTACGTGCTTAGTGGGAATTAAGTGATACGACTGTCAGGAAAAAACAAACCCTAGGCCATTTTCTTTTATTTTCCTATGAAGTACTTAGTAGGAATCCAACAAACTAATTTCTAAGAAAATACCCAAATCTTTGCTTTTTCTCCTTCTTTTAGGATACCTGCAATGAATTTCGAAGTCTCGTGCAAAATGGAAATCTTTTCTGTACACGAGAAAATGATCCTGTGCGTGGCCCGGATGGGAAGACACATGGCAACAAGTGTGCCATGTGTAAGGCAGTCTTGTGAGTACACAAATAAAGCTCCTACTGTGGGCCGGGAGAGTGGGGGTAGAGGGAGCCAGGCAGGTCATATATATTGGGTTTTGCCTGTCCTTACATATAAAAGAAACAAATCATTTTTTGTGACATATTTTCAGGTGAATCTTTCTTTATAATGACCAAGATTCATTATAGGAATAGACAATACATTATTAGGTCACTACATTCTCTTATTAGTTCTAAGGTAGAGCCTATCAGTATATCATTGTATCTTTCTTTTGTGTGTGTGTGTGGTACCAGGGATTGAACCCAGGGGCGTTCTACCTCCGCGCTACACCCCCGGCCCTATTTTTTATACTTTATTTTGAAACCTGGTCTCACAAAGTTGCAGAGGGCCTCACTAAGCAGAGAGAGAGAGAGAGACAGAGACAGGGAGAGAGAGAGAGAGAGAGAGAGCGAGAAAGAGAGAGAGACAGGGAGAGAAAGAGCGAGAGAGCTGAGGCTGGCCGTGAACCCAGATCCTCCGGTCTCCGCCTCCCAAAGTACTGGGATTACAAGGGTGTGCCACCACGCCCGGCCCATTGTATCTTTCTTTATAAAATTTTAAGTCCTTTGACAAGTGGATCCCTTCTCTGGATTATCTTCAAATTTACACCAGGAAGAAAACACACAGATTTTTACTGTCAATCTAACTCCTCTTCATACACTAGGTAAAGTCACATGCGATGTACATAAATAAGTATTCATATCATGTTTCAGGAAACAAAAGTAGTTCTTTACAGAAAATTTGGAAATATACCTAAAATATTTAAATCATTCAACAGCAATATGCTAAATATCTACAATTTATAATATATGTATATATTGATTAAAAAAGATGAATGATACAGATACTCTTCTTGGAAATCATGTAGTCTACTAGGTATTAGACATAGATATAATCTAACATAATATAAACAAAGAATTGTTCAATGAAAAATGATGCCTATAATATGCTATGGTACTTCAGGGAAGGGAAAGCTAATAGTTAAGTTTTAAGTGGGATAGAACTAAACCTTATAATTTGGATAAGATATAGATAGGATAGTAAGGAATGAAAGACAAGGGGAACAGCATGGGTGAATATCTAAGTAAAGAAAACCATAGTATATAAGAAGAAAGCCATTTAGTTTAGTTAGAACTTACCAACTTTACCAACATTGACTGTCAAAGCAAGGATATTAGGGTCAATTCTACCTATAGGGAGCTGTTACATTTTTTTCAGGTGAGAGAGGAAGTGGCAGAAAAATGGTTCCTTCAGAAAGATTCATGTCAGCAGTAAAATGGAGAAAAAGTGAGGAAAGGGACTGAAATTCAGAATGCCACTGGTGGCGGGGGGTGGGTTGCAGCAATCCAGTGAGAAGCAACTAGAGCAAGGGAGCATGATGAAGGTGAGTGGACCAAGGGGGAGGTTTGTAAAGGTAAATTCCATGTTATATGGAAAGAGCTGTGCAAGTTAAAGGAGAGGCCACCATCAGAGGGGATTCCAACGACTTGTTCTTTGGAAAAAGTAAAGAATCCAGGAGGAGGATCATGCTTGGTTGTGAAGATCATTATTTGGGGGACATCTTGAATATAAAATATTTCTGAGAAATACAGCTGGAGACACCCAGAAGACATTTAAGAAATGCTAAACTAGTGGCTCACGTTGGCCAGTTTGTGGTTATGTGTATGTTGGTTTTCTTTTATTATAATGAAAGCTTTTCTAGGCAAAGGACTTCACACCATGCATCTGTTTTATTATCAGATAAAAGGGCCTGAAATATAGTAGTTGTTAAGTAAATGCTGGTGAGCTCTATACAAATCTAACTTGCTCATGTGATGCGAGGATAATAGAAATGAGCTCTGCTTTCTGTAAACTTTTATTCCCCATCTTCCTCTTTCTAATTTCCAGCAAGAAAGAAGATGAAGAAAGAAAGAAGAAAGAAGAGGATCAGAGAAATTCTGAGGGACATGGTTCTAATGGTGGAGGAGGGAAACCTCAGGTGAGAACAGATTCTAATTTCCACGACTAGAGTGGGGACTCAGGAAGGACGGTGCTATGACATGGCCTAAGGCAAAGGGGAAATGGAGGGAGTGGTGAGTCTGAATGGATGCTTGGAAGACCAAGAGGACTGAGGATGCTTCCTTAAGGCTGGTAGGATATTAGCAACTATAGCTTCTCCGGGGCTCCTTTTTTCTCTAGACCTGAAAATAATTAGCAACATGACCACTTTATCTCTGTCTCCTGACTGCTATTCTAGCAACCCAGCCCTCATGTCAACATTCATTCTCATCTGCATGCTCTGAATTTTCTTTTATTATTCTTTCTTGCCCTGGATGGAGCCAAGTTCTTGAGGTGTTTTTTTCTGTTGATCCAAGGAAGAATCATAGGACAAAAGACCACAGGCTTTGGAGTCAGAGAGTTTGGGGTACAATCCTGCCCCCTATCACTTGTACCTGTGAAGCATTGACTAAATTGCTTCATTCCCCCTTATCTAACAGTACTCTTAATAGAGATAAAATAGAATAATCGAGGCAAGCATTTAGTGCATTTCCTAAGACATCTTTAAGTGTCAGCATGACAATATTGCATGTAATTCCTTGGGTTTGTGAACCTAATTTCCTTAGATTACAGCTACCTTACTTATCTTCTTAGGGCTTTGGAATATCAAGACCATGTATTTGCTTCAAAATCCATCATAGGCCCCATGTCTTTTACCTTTAATAAAAATCTGTCCTATAGGAGGTTGAATTCTCTCAAGAAGTAGATCTGTTTAGACATTTTTTTCTGTTTTTTTTCCATAATTTGGTCAAACCATCTTCCTTGACATTTTGTGTAACTTTGTGCTTTGTGGGTCATACAGTGTCTGTGGCAACTATTTAACTCTGCCATTATTGTGGGAAAGAAACCATAAGTAATACCTAAATAAATAAGCGAGGAATGTGTTTCAATAAAACCTTAATGTCAGAACAAGAAGCAGGACAAATTTGGTCTATGGACTATAGTTTGAGAACCTTTAATCTATGATTTTAAATCCCAGCCAGCTTTATAATTTCCCTATGCAGACTTTTTTTTTCCTTTTTTTTTTGGTATTGGGAATGGAACGCAGGGCATCCTACCTCTGAGCTACACTCCCAGTTCTATTGTATTTTTTATTTCGGGACAAGGTCTTGCTAAATTGCTGATGGCCTCACTAAGTTGCTGATGGCCTCACTAAGTTGCTGAGGCTACCTGGAACCTGCAATCCTCCTGTATCAGCCTTCCAATTACTGAGATTACAGTCATGTGCCACCACACCCAGCTCATATGTAGATTCTTAAAAAGCAACATTAGTAGGTATGACAACTGACCCCTTATAATCAGAACAGTGCTGTGTCCAGGTATGTTTCTATCACTCTGAACCTCATTATGACGTATAATTACAATGTACCAATAAAAGTATATTTAACAAGAATATGAATTATTATAGTTCCTCTTGTTCTATGGACCACAACCCAAGATGTTGTAATTCTTACAAGGGGAGGTAGACAAGAAGTTTTTGGACTCAGATTGTTTAACAAACTTAGTAACCACTCAATAGACTAAGTCTCGGAGGCCTGCTTTCTTCTCCCTAATCAGGACCCATGTGCAGAGTTTCGGGAACATATGAAAAATGGAAAACTCAGCTGTACTCGGGAGAGTGACCCTGTACGTGGAACAGATGGGAAATCATACAACAACAAATGTGCCATGTGTAAAGACATACTGTAAGTGCTTATTGCAACAGGCATATATAAATGAGAGCAACCTAGTCCTCTTGATTTAATGGCTGTTTCTAATTTTCTATGGCTCCCTTCATGATAGTCCATGAGATTTGTTATTTCCTAAATATTATCTCTTTCTCTTGCATTTTCTAAGAAATATGAACCCTCTAGGGACAGCAGATCAAGTGGCTGATTCCCTCTATTTTCTGTTATAATTCTGTGACCTTCAAGTGCCAGCATGATAGAAAATTGTCCTTCATTGTGTCTGAATCCTAGGAAGTCTTTGTGATGGTCCTGTAGAAGAGTTGACCAGTAGAGCTGAAGAGAGCTGGTTTCTTGTCATATGAATGGGGCACACTTCTTGCATAAACATGAGGCATATGTGGCTCCTACTTATTATCCCTTGGTGAATGGGACTGAGTTAGTGTGTTTTATGACCCAGTTCAGTCACTTTTGATTTGTGTCTTAGAGTAAGTAGCATCATTATTGTTAGTCCCATATGGAAGTTGAGGTAGTTCTAGGTAATTTTTAATTCTGTCCTCCCCTCCCAACACACACACATACACACACACATTCTTCATTTTTCTATCTGAAAAAAATTTATACTCTTATGGTCATACAGGTCAGTAGAGACAATCTTACCCAAATGCATTTACCAATGAAAAAAACTGAGATTCTTGGGGCACTAGAAACCATAATTTATGATGAAAATGTGAAAGAACTGAGGAAACTGGATGTAGAGACCTGAAATTTGTTTTAAATATCTGTAGGACAAACACCAAAAGAAATAGATTCAGCAGGCTTGCTCTGTGTTGTTATGAAAATATGAACTAAGACTAAAGGATGGACATTATAGGGAGATAAGTTCTGACACAAAGTAGACTTTGTAATTATGTGAGTGGATGGAACTTGGAAGCAGGAGCTTCTTGCATTGGGGTTTTAGTAACTCAGCTGACCGTCTGTCTGGAGGAGGGGCAGAGAAATTAGCTAAGGAGGAAAATTAGGGTCTGTAAACTCTCAAGCCTCTTGCATCTCTGAGTATGTGATAACAAGATGCCTATTGACTGTTTTCTAGGCAAAGAGAAATGGAGGAAAAAGAAAAAAATTCTGGTTTCAGATCAAATGGGACTGGATCAGGATCAGGAAAGGTGAGTCATTAATTAGGTTTTGACTGAATAGTCTTTCTATAAGTTAACACTTCACATAAAAAAAAACGTGGAAAGAGATTGTCTACATGGTCAACTGAGATCTTGCCCTTAGAAGATCAGGCACTATCAGTAAAACATTAACATCATTGGCAACTTGTTCAATGTAGAAATCTAATGCCAAATGGAAATCTTTCAAGCTGAAACACTTTACAAAACACTTAAGTAAATCGTAGTTTATTTAATTCTCTCAACAGCCTGGTCAAATAAGGCCTTAAAATTTTATTTTAGAGAAAACAAGGTTCTACATCTATCTATTCATTTATCTATCTATCTATCATCTATCTTCTATCTATCATCTATCTGTCATCTATCTATCTGTATTGCTGTTATAGCAAATTACTACAAACAGTGGCTTACAACTACACAAAGCTATTATCTTACATTTCTAGTATTCAGAAGCTAAATGATGTCACTAAAACCAAGGTGTTGGTAAAGTTGTGTTCTTTTGTGGAAGCTCCATGGAGGTCTTTTTTTTTTTTTTTTGTCTTTTCTAACTTCTGGAGACTATTGCATTCTTTGGCTTCAAGCCTCCTTTAGAGTGAGCAGCGGCCAGTCAAAGCTTTCTTGTGCTCTATCATTCTGACACTGATTCCCATTTCCTTCTTTCATGGATAAGAACTTTTGTAATTACATTGAACTTCTCTGGTAATCCCAGGTAAGAGCCCCCCCCACACACACACCTTTTTGTGGTAGTGGGGATTGAACCTCTGAGTTACATCCCCAGCCCTATTGTATTTTTTATTTTGAAACAGGGTCTCACTAAGTTGCTTAGGGCCTCACTAAGTTGCTGAAGCTGGCCACAAACCTATGATTGTCTTGTCTCAAACTCCTGTGTACCACTATACAAGTGTGTACCACCATGACTGACTAGCCCCATTTCAAATATAGCTAATTGTCAACCCTAATTTCATATTCAACCATAAACCCTCCTTAACATGTAAAGCACTGTATTTACTGACTCCGGAAATTAGGATATGGACATCTTTTGGGTCATAATTTTACTTGAAAACACAAGGTTAAGCAGTTGCCTGACTCTTGGATGAAATCTTCTGGATTTCAAATTCAGTCAAATACTATATGAATCCATCATTTCTGATATAATGTTTCTTTCTTTTCAGGATGTGTGTGATGAGTTTAGAGGCCAAATAAAAAATGGAAAACTCATCTGCACTCGAGAAAGTGACCCTGTCCGGGGCCCCGACGGCAAGACACATGGCAATAAGTGTGCTATGTGTAAGGAAAGACTGTGAGTATATGCCAAAAATGTTTTTTTTTTTTCGGTACTGGGGATTGAACGCAGGGGCATTCTACCTCCGCGCTATGTCCCCGGCCCTATTTTTTATACTTTATTTTGAAACTGGGTCTCACGAAGTTGCGGAGGGCCTCACTAGGTAGAGAGAGAGAGAGAGACAGGGAGAGAGAGAGAGCTGAGGCTGGCGGCGAACCCGGATCCTCCGGTCTCTGCCTCCCAAAGTACTGGGATTACAAGAATGAGCCACCACGCCTGGTGCTAAAAATGGGGTTTTGACTGTGGATTTTGAAGGCTTAATAATCATTTCTCAACAGTCTGAGTTAATAGCAATGGTTTTAGAAGCAAATCTTATAATTAATAATATTCATGAGATATAATTAATGATAAGATTCATTAATGGTAAGACCACTTTGGTGGAAATGAAATGTTCCTTTCCATCCTTTCAGGGAAAAGGAAGCAGCTGAAAATAAAAAGAAAGAAGATGAAGACAAGAAAAATACAGGAAAAAACAGCAATGACAAGGTGATAATACGTTGGACATGCTAATACCCAAGTTTGGCTTGTTCATTGTGCAGGGAATTCCTTTTTTTTTTTTTTTTTGCGGTACCGGGGATTGAGCCCAGGGGTGTTCTACCTCCACGCTACACCCCCAGCCCTATTTTTTTTATACTTTATTTTGAAACCGGGTCTCACGAAGTTGCGGAGGGCCTCACTAGGTAGAGAGAGAGAGAGAGAGAGAGAGAGAGAGAGCGCTGAGGCTGGCCACGAACCTGGATCCTCCAGTCTCCGCCTCCCAAAGTACTGGGATTACAAGCGTGCGCCACCATGCCCGGCCCAGGGAATTCCTTTAACAGCTATTTGTGGAAAGTTGACTCCTGATCATGAGAGATTTCATGGCAAACAAGAAAGATATGACTAGATCTTATAAAGCAGTTGCATGAAATTTGCTGTCCTGAAGCAACTCTGATAGCTAGCACACATTTGTAGGACCAGTGACAATTGTCAAATTTATTGTGATTATTCTTCCAGTGAATTTCATTTCCAATCTTTCAAAACAAACCAAAAATACCAAAAATTACAAACAGGAAAGCAAATATCAAAAATTTGGAGTTCTAGGTGGTAAATCCTTTAGCTGGCATTTCAGTGTCACCTAGTGTTTAATTTGGGGCTTTATAAATACTGCAACACTGCACTACACTACATCACCAACACATAGAGCACCAACACATAGCACAATCTCTTCTAATTTGTCTATGACCTCCAATTAGAAAAGCAAAATAGAGCCGGGCGTGGTGGCGCACGCTCGTAATCCCAGTACTTTGGGAGGCGGAGACTGGAGGATCTGGGTTCGCGGCCAGCCTCAGCTCTCGCTCTCTCTCTCCCTGTCTCTCTCTCTCTCTCTCTCTCTCTCTCTCTCTCTCTCTCCCTCTCTCTCCTTAGTGAGGCCCTCCGCCACTTCGTGAGACCCGGTTTCAAAATAAAGTA
>PVJS01030873.1:0-23801 GCA_004027185.1 Glis glis | reverse complement strand
GGGCTAGGGGTGTAGCTTGGAGGTAGAATGCCTCTGGGTTCAATCCCCAGTACCAAAAAGAATTTTTTAAATAAAAAAATAAGCTGGGCGTGATGGCACACACTTGTAATCCCAGTACTTGAGAGGCTGAGACAGGAGGATCCAGGTTCGCGGCCAGCCTCAGCTACTTAGTAAGGCCCTCCGCAAGTTAGTGAGACCCTGTTTCAAAATAAAGAATAAAAAATAGGGCTAGGGGTATAGCCCGGAGGTAGAATGCCCCTGGGTTCAATCCCTGGTACCACAAAAAATAAATACATACATACATAAATAAAATTTTAAATGCATTTTAGGGTATATATAAATCTTACTCCAATAAAGCTGTGAAATGAAAGACTAGGAAAAACATCTGAAGAAAATCCATGTCATAGGCAGATGAAATAAATCATAAGAAGAAGCCACAATGCACTAAACATGTAAAATGGAAGGTTTGTGTCTGCACATACACATAATTGCATGTGATAAATACGGTATGCCTCAGAACCAAACCATTTCAGCCAAGGGGATGTCTTTCTCTCAAATGTTTTGAATAAATTTGGCTTGAGGCATTAAAGAAATCTCCAGCTTGAGTGAAAGATGGTTGGATGGCTTCGAAACACGAGAGATGGGACAATTCCGGCATTCAGAGCTAGCTGACACCATTAAAGGGAAAGGTAACATTTTGAAGTTGAGAAAAGTCTCTCTTGTATAAAGACAGCCCCCTCCACCCTCTTTTAGGAGATGCCTGTGAACAAACAGGGACCATTGCCAAGAAAGACAGACCGATGATGGCAACATAGCGACGTCTGGCTAGCCACTGTCATCAAACACAACTAAGTACACCAGGTTCGCCGCTGAACTTATGCTTGACGTTGAAAACAAACTAGAATTTGAACTCAAGTATCATGATAATGTTAAAGAGATCCCTGAAGATGGAGCCACTCCCTCCGCTAGTCTAAACACTCAAAAAAACAGGCAAATCCTTGTTTTAATGACTGACTCAAATTCTGAACTCATTTGTTTATTCTTGGATGATGAAAAATGTCTGTGCTTGTTACAGAGCGTTAAGAGGAAAAGTGCTAAAATTTCGCCAATAGTTCAGTGCATTCACATCTTGAGAAGATCTACCCCCCAAAAAAACCCATGTAAAATATCTCAAAAAGGAATATTAATAGCATGGATTGTATAATAAATATCTTGTTTTCCATAATTGGTGTTTTTAAAGTATTTATCACTTTTTAAATTGTTGGTGCTTTTATGGTATCCAATTATTTTCTGCAATAGAATCCCAATTCTATTGCAACCTTGGGCCTAAGGGAAATGTAAATTTAACAGATATCATTTCAAATATTATCCAGGCATTAATTAGGCCATGAAACATGGGTCACAGATGACATGAGCCTGGCTCAGAGAAGAAAAAGAACTTGACAAAGTCACATTGCTGGTATGTCAGATGTGAACCAGGGCTCTCTGGCTCCAAAGTCCCTGCTTTTTCTGGCAGGTCACATGACATCCTATTAACAATAATGATGAGCTGGGTGTGATGGCACACACCTGTAATCCCAGTGCTTGGGAGGCTCAGACAGGAGGATTGCAGGTTCAAAGCCAGCCTCAGCAACTTAGCGAGACCCTGTTTCAAAATAAAAAATAAGCCAGGCTTGGTGGTGCACGCTTGTAATCCCAGTACTTGGGAGGCTGAGACAGGAGGATCTGGGTTCACAGCCAGCCTCAACTACTTAGTGAGGCTGTCCACAACGTAGAGAGACCCTGTTTCAAAATAAAGAATAAAAAAAAAAAGCCAGGCGATGTGGCACACGCTTGTATCCCAGTACTTGGGAGGCTGAGACAGGAAGATCGCAGGTTCAAAGCCAGCCTCAGCTACTTAGGCCCTCCGCAACTTAGTGAGACCCGGTTTCAAAATAAAGAATAAAAAATAGGGCTGAGGTGTAGCTTGGAGGTAGAATGCCCCTGGGTTCAATCCCCAGTACCGCAAAAAAAAAGAATAAAAAAAAACAGGGCTGGGGGTGTAGCTTGGAGGTAGAATGCCCCGGGTTCAATCCCCAGCACCACAATAAATAAACAAGCAAACAAACAAACAACCAATAATGATGATGATAATACAAGAAGGAATTCAAAATTATAAAATATTTATTCATGTAAGACAGTTCTTTATTTAGTTACCCTAGTGCTATAAAATAGAGTTGGCTCTCTATTTGGGACGCTGAAGGCTAGCGTTAAGTCTCTATCAACTGAAAGGGGGGAATAAACCACAAAGTCAAAAAGCACCCTTGGAAATGTCCTGTAAGCGGTCAAGGGTCGCTTCAATCCTCCCAGGCTCCCTATCAAAACTTGTAAGAGGGCGAAGGTGGTTCCCACATAGCCAATGCAAACTGTGCTAGGGGCTACTTTACTCTCTGTTCAGAACATACATCTCTCACTTATTGGAAGCTAAGGAATTATTCCTCCTGTACCTGGTGAGAATCAGTCCATGCAAGGGCTGATGTTGCAGCTGCCTGCTCGGGACAATAGATTGACCGACTCTATTACATAAGCAAAGAAGTATCTTGATGGTTCAATATTTCCTAGAAAAAGTAATGATGCCTTTCCTTCTTTTAACCCACCGGAGTCACCAACGTGGGTCCCTGGCAGGAAGGCACCAGGAAAGGAAGGTACACCTTTGTGCTAAGTGGCTTTAGTCTAAGGAGTGCCACTGATAACACATACTGATTTTTGGTGGGGTGTTGTTATTTTGTTTTGTTTTGGTATTTTTGGTACTGGAGATTGAACCCAGGGGCATTCTACCTCTGAGCTACACCCCCAACACTTTTTGTGTGTGTGTGTGGTACTGGGGATTGAACTCAGGGGCATTTTGCCTCCCAGCTACACCCCCAGCCCTATTTTATTTTTATTTTGAAACAGGGTCTCTCTAGGTTGATGAGAGTCTCACTACTTGCTGAAGCTATCCTTGAACCTGTGATCCTCCTGTCTCAGTCTCCCAAGTACTAGGATTACAGGCATGTGCCACCACACCCGGCCTGTAAAAACATTTTGATAATATTTTCTATCTCTAATAGGCTGCTTCATTTAGCCAGGCCCAGTAGTAGAGAAGGCCAAGACAAATGCTCCAACTTGGTTCTAAAACAGAAAATCTAAACATGAAAGACAGATTCGATTACAAGATCTCCGATGCTCCACAAGGGAGCACTGAGACTAGTCGGTAAAAGTCTCTAATAACTAGTGTCCTAGAATAAGACAGGCTGCTTGGGAGGAGGTGACAGGCGCTCTGGGAAGTTGCTCACACAGGAGGGAGGATGCCAGTGGGTGACGGAAGCATCACAATGACAACTGAACAAATGCCACCAGAGGCCCCTAGGGTCCTGCAGTGTGACAGATTCTCCTCTTTATTTTTATTTATTTACTTATTTATTTTTGCGGTACCGGGGATTGAACGCAGGGGCGTTCTACCTCCGCGCTACGCCCCAAGGCCTATTTTTTATACTTTATTTTGAAACCGGGTCTCACAAAGTTGCGGAGGGCCTCACTAAGGTGAGAGAGAAAGAGAGAGAGAGAGAGAGAGAGAGAGAGAGCTGAGGCTGGCCGCGAACCCGGATCCTCTGGTCTCCGCCTCCCAAAGTACTGGGATTACAAGCGTGCGCCACCACGCCTGGCCTAGCAGATTCTCCTCTTTATAGGCACTGGCTGTGAGTGTAATTTTCTTCAAGCCAAATGGAACCTTATGCATCTTTGGTCACCCAGGGGACCTGGGCACGGAAGGTGCGACATACCTACGTGTACAGGTTACATCTCATACGTTGCCTAGTACATTGTTATACGAGAGGACACTGTGGCTCAAAGACGGTTAACAAGGACACGACCAAAGTCACAGAGTGTCCACGCTAGGACATCCAGTCCTACATCCGCAGCCTTCCAGATGAGAACTTCTCTACTCTGCCACGAGGCTTCTCTGCCAGCCCCCCAAGAAACTCTTCCATGCCTCACACAGAGATATGCTAAATAAGTAAAAGAAGTTTCATATTCACAGGGGGGGGGGGAACAGATTAAAATGTCTGGCCAACTTCAGGGGTCTGTAATATGGCTCTGATGTGAAGCCCCACCAAGTCTTTCCTTCCAACATTAATAATGAAATATATTCAAACCAGTTGCTCCATCTAGTGGATTAATGGAAGATGCTCAGGATGAGGAAATGCACGTTTTTACCCCCATTCCGCTCACACTGCCTGCAGCATGCATGCATGCATATTCCATATCTCATGGGCAGAACAGCAGCATGAAAAAGGAGATCATAAAGATTACGAGCTCTGCGTCCCATTCTTCATATAGTCAAATTAGCAGCGGTAAGAAAGAGATTATAAACTTCCAGGAATCAGGGATGAACTTATTCCAGCCATATTTCAAATTTGCTTCCTCCCCCACGTCCCCCGTTGTCCCCAACATAAGAGTCAGCAAGGCAGTCACTTCCTGAGTAATAAAGTAAAAGCTCTCCCTTGGCACACACCCAGCAGGTGTAACTCCACCCCGCCGCTGAAGCGCACGGAGATCCCTTATCCCCTTGATATCCTGTTACTAAGGCTCATCTTCACCCAGGAGCACGCCTTCCTCCCCGAGGAAGAACAACGTGCGGTAGGAAAAACTCAGGCTAAAAAGTCAGCTCCTCGTCCTGGCTCTGCCTGTTTCCGACGGCTGTAAACTTGAGTAAATTCTGACGCTTCTGCCTCCATTCCTCGTTTGTAAAACAGGGACAATGACATGTCCCTCCCAGGATGCTGGGAGGAAGAAGAGGGACGACAGATGGAATCCACCTAACACAACCTCCTAGAGCGCTGGAGGACTCAGCGAGTGGCTGAGAGACACAGGTGGGTCTAACTAGGCCCACACCCCCAGTTTGGGGGCCTCTTCTCTTTGTCTTCTTCATGTCAAATCTCAGTTTCAAAATGGCGACACAAATGGCAAGCCAGGAACAGGTGAGGAACTGTCCTTCATTCAGTGTGACCAGAATAGAGGCAGCAACTGTAGATGCCAGGAGTTGAGGGGAAGCGACAGGTGAGTTCTGGCCAGCCATACGTCTTTTTTCACACAATAATCAATGTGGAGCCACCAGGACATCCGTTACCCCAATCTGTCATCCCCCCACACTGCTCCAATACTCTGGTCAACCCATTTCCCAAAGAATGAAGTAGAATACACGTAACAAGATGGGCTTCTGATCCTGTGCTCCTGTCTTCTAGCTCAGCTTCCCACTTGGTATGTTAATTTTCAGGTACTGGTACTTGTGTTTTAAGTGTTAATGAAAAATCAAATTCAATGATATCAACAATGAAGCTTATGTTGTGTCAGGACTTTCATACTCGAGTACGCACATTGAATATAAGGAAACATCCTTAACGCCAATTAAACTACTAACTGTAGTTTAACACAAAATATGAATGAACACCTCAGGAAGGACTAAGGTTCCCTCACCCAACACCCATCCTCCACTTCTGATACAGGAACAGGAGTATTCGTGGGCTTATGCACACCCAGCCAAAGACTACATTTCCCAGCCTCCCTTGCCCTGGGTGTGTGTACACAGCTAGGTTCTGGTTCTCAGGAGGTAGGCAAAAGCGATGTGTGATGACCCAACCCTTCTACTGCTGGACGCTTAATCCAAAGGCAAATTTGAACACACACCCATACAAAACCTTGCCCGCAAATATTCATGGTCAATTTGCTGACTGAAATAAGACCAAAAAAAGTAGAGTTCATACTGTATGGTTCCATTTTTATAAAAAATAACTTATAGTGACAGTAGATCTCTGATTATGTAGGGATGAGGAAGGAGCAGGAGGGATGGATTACAAATGGGCACAAGGGCACTTTAAGGGGTGATGCATATATTTTCTTGAATGTGGTGATGGTATTACATATGTGTATATCAAAATAAATTGTACATTTTAAATACGTGCAGCTTGATGTATGTGGATTATGCTCACTAAAGCTACTTAAGAAGAAATGGTTTTATGGGAGAAGTTTCACACAACAGACTCTCAAATGTACACTCACTGTTTCAGTGTGAATCCATTCAGACTCTGAACTTATCAAAACATCCTAGTCTTCATAGTGAACTAACAATAATTATTTACCTGAAAAACTGGCTTTATGCCACTTTTAACTCAAAATAAAACTGGCTTATAGAAAGAAAAGCAGAACTCACATTTCAAACTGTCTCTCAAAAACAAGAGAATTTAACCGGGTGTGGTGGTGCACGCTTGTAATCCTAGTACTTGGGAGGCTGAGACAGGGTTCGCGGCCAGCCTCAGCTACTTAGTGAGACCCTCCGCAACTTCATAAAACCCTGTTTCAAAATAAAGAATAAAAAATAGGGCTGGGGTGTAGCTCGGAGGTAGAATGCCCCTGGGTTCAATCCCCAGTACCGCAAAAAAAAAAAAGAGAGAATTTCAGTTTTCCCACATCCATTTTTGGCATCTCCCGTAGGAAACCACATTTATACTCAGCCCGTGCACATGTTATTCTTTAGGGGGATTAAGGAAAGGATAAGTACTGTCTAGAAATTATTGAGCATTAATGAATGAACCCGAGTTCCCCTAATTCCAATACGAGAATTTCTCAAAACCCAATGAAAAACTTAACATTATCTAATGGACATCTTGAAAGCCACGAACATTTGCAGCATGACATTAATTATTCTATATCATACTCTGAATAACTATAAAATTTTATAAAAAGAGCAACTGAGCCGTTTAATTTATTTGGCTTTATTCACTTACTTTCCTAGAGAATTTCCACACAGAAATCTGTGCTATTGTATTTTACTGTAACCAGCATGAAGTACAAAAGCTTTCAGGAAACACCTTTTATAGATTAATATTTATTTTTATTTGCTATTTATTTATTTATGCAGTACTAGGGCTCAGGCTAAGGGCCTCACGCATGCTAGGCAAGTACGCTGCCACTGGGCTACATCCCCAACCCTTTATATTTTTATTTTCTAAAAACAACATCTGTTTAGGAAATGGATCTAGTAAATAAAAAACTTTTCAAAGTTAGAAAATGCATTGCTTTGTAGATACAATTACATTAATAAACTCTCCGAAACTTCAGACGGGAATCTTAGAAGTCATAACACTCCAGCTCACAAAATAAACCCAGTAATTTATGGGTGTTAAAATGGCTCTACTATCTAACTTCTAAATGCCATTAGTGCCAGCTATGACTCATGGGAAGAAAAAGTGTTTCCCATTTCTTAACACTTAAGTTTTTGCTTTGTTTCCTTGCAGTACTGGGAATTGAACCAAGAAGCATTCTACCTCTGAGTTATATCCCTACCCCTTTTTTTGAGAGAGAGTCTCACTAAGTTGACCAGGCTGACCTCAAAGTTGCTATCCTCCTGCCTCAGCCTCCCAAGTAGCTGAGATTACAGGCATGTGCCGCTGCTAAAAGTTGTTTTATTTTTAACTACTAAAATAAAACAAAACTGTAAGAAAGTATTACAAAGAAGAAAACATGACAGGAAGTCATACATGTAAGACTTTTTTTGGGGTACTGGGGATTAAACCCAGGGGCATGCTACCTCCAAGTTACACCCCCAGCCCTATTTTTTTATTTTTTATTTTGAAACAGGGTCTAGCTAAATTACAGTGTGCTGGCCTTGAACCTGGGATCCTCCTGTCTCAGCCTCCCAAGTACTGGGATTACAAGCATGTGCCACCACGCCCAACTCATGTAAGACTTTAATTTAATTGACTATGGATAGTAATGAAGGACAGAGGTTATTCTCCACAAAATGCCACCATCAGGTTACCATTATTTCAACAACCACTTGGCTTGTTGTCAGTGTAATGGAGAAATAACTCATTCCCATGATGGTCTCCAGCTGCCCTCTCTAGCTCACAGACTGAGTGCCTAGCGAACTCTCCGATACCTTGAAGGGGGCTGAGCACCACTGAACCTTCATCATCAAATCTGTCTGGAACATTCCGAGGACTGAGAGGGTGCTCAAAATCTGCAGTAGGCTTGGAGTCAAGCAGCCCTGGCCTAGAGACCTCCAGTTCCACTTCTTACTGGCATGTAACCCTAAACAAGTTACGTTAAAGGGGAACACTGGTAGTCTAACTTACCTCTAGCATAGTCACTGCTCCATGAATGTGAGCTATCTTCTGCTATGGACTGAGTGCTTGTGTCTTTCCTAATTCCTATGCTGAAACCTAATCCCCAATGTGACAGTATTTGGAGATAGGAATTTGAAAGGGGACAATCGTTCTGTGATTGGTGCCTTTATAAGAAGAGACAGAGCCAGGCGTGGTGGCACACGCCCAGAACTTGGGAGGCTGAGACAGGAGGATTGCATGTTTGCAGTCATTCTCAGCAGCTTAGCAAGGCGTTCAGCAACTTAGTGAGATCCTGTTTCAAAATTTTAAAAAATAAGGCTGAGAGTGTAGCTCAGAGGTAGAATGCCCCTGGGTTCAATCCCCAGTACAGGAGGAAGAGGAGAAAGAAGAGGAGGAGGAGAAAGAGGAGGAGGAAGAGGGGAGAGGAGGAAGAGGGGAGAGGAGGGAGAAGGAGGAGGAGAGGGAGGAAGAGAAGAGAGGAAGAGGGGAGAGGAGGGGGAGAAAGAGGAGGAGGAGCCGGGTGGGACAGCCCATGCTTGTAATCCCAGTACTTGGGAGGCTGAGACCAGAGGATCAGAGTTCTCAGCCAGCCTCAGCTATTTAGTGAGGCCCTCCGCAATTTAGTGAGACCCTGTTTCCAAATAAAAAATAAAATTAGGGCTGGGGGTGTAGCTCGGAGGTAAAATGCCCCTGGGTTCAATCCCTAGTACTGCAAAAAAAAAAGAGAGAGGAGGAGGAGAAGAGGAAAAGGAGAAGAAGAGGAGGAGGAGGAGAAAGAGAGGAAGAAGGGAGAGGAGGGGGAGGAGGAGGAGGAGAAAGAAGAAGAGGAGGAGAAAGAGGAAGAGGAGGAGAAGAAGAGGAGGAGGAGGAGAAACAGGAAGAAGAGGAGGAGAAAAAGAAGGGGGAGGAGGAAGAAAAAGAGAGTGCCTGCCTCATCCCTGCCTCTCCCTCCCAGGTCAGGGTACAGCAGGGCACCCTCTGCAAACCAGGAAGCGGCCCTTGCCAGACACCAGAGCTGCAGTGCTTTGACCTTGGACTTCCGGCCACCGCTTCTATCACCGTCAGCAGGTGCGAGAATCTCCAAGTATTGCTGAGACCCGCATGAGAAAAAATAAAACTGACCCTGACTTTCTGCAAAACCAAAGCTCTCCTAGTCAGAAATATATAAATTTCAGGAAAACATTCACAAGGAGATTGTGTAAAAAAAAAAGTGTTCTACTTCAAAACTCAATCTAAATATTCTACCAGAGATTTAGTGGCCACGTAAATCGTTCCTGGATTGTGCAGAATTCAAGTAGTCATTCACCAAACGTGTACAAAGAGCTCCGACTCTGCTGCAGAGGAGGACAAGGACAGGGAGGTGAGGAGAGCCTGTCCCGCCCTAAAGGAGCCCGGACAGCAGGGGGTGGGGAGGTGGGGGGAGGACTCCTGCTCCACCCAGGCCCCCCCAAAAGCATGGCCCAGTGAGACTAACTTCCCTAAGTCAGCAGTGTAACAAAAAATGGTTTTATCCTTCTAAAGCAAACAAAGTGGACACTGGTTTGGTAGCCTGCGGAATGTTCAGAGAGTCTTCTGGTTGCTGGTCATTCTCTTAATGCCCAGGGAGCACTGCAGAGCCCCTGGTCCAGCGGTGTCTATGAGTCATTACCCATCAGTGTGGACCACAGAGTTGGGGCATCTACACCTGTGGCCAGAGCATCTAGGAAAGAGGAAGAGGAGGGATGAAGATGATGGAGCAGGATAGCAGATAAACATAAGCCACGTGCTGCTCCCGTTGTGCGAGAGGACCGCACGCTGGTACACAGAGGTTGTTCTCCTGATTCCTTTATACGCCTCTGCACTTCTTAAATGTTCTACCACAAGCTGAGAATGACCAACATTGTCTAAAAGCCTCTCTCCCCAGAGGTGAACACTTGGTCCAGGCCACAAGGTGCCTGTGGTGGACTTTCTATGCTTCAGGACACAGATACAGACTATAGTGGGTTGGATAGCACCCCCAAAATACATCCACGTCTTAACCCTCAGAATTTGTGAATGTGACCTTATTTGATTTTTTTTTTTTGCAGTTCTGGGAATCAAACTGAGAGCCTTGTGCATGCTAGGCAAGTATTCTACCACTGGACTACATCCCCAGCCTACCAGTGACCTTATTTGAAAAAAGTATCTTTGTAGGTATAATGATATATCTTGAGATAAGATCACACTCAGGTGGGCCCTAAATTCAATGACGAGAGCCCTTATAAGAGACAGAAGAGGGCTGGGCATGGTGGTGCATGCCTGTAATCCCAGTACTGGGGAGGCTGAGATAGAAGGATCCCAGATTCACGGCCAGCCTCAGCAACTTAGCAAGGCCCTCTGAAATTTAATGAGACCCTATTTCAAAATAAAAGATAAAAAAAAAGAGGGCTGGAGGTGTAGCTCAGAGATACAACACCCCTGGGTTCAATCTTCAGCACCCCCCCACACACACAAAAAAAAAGAGATAGACAGACAGAGGAGAAGACCCAGACACAGAGGAGATGGCCACATGAGGTCAGAGGCAGAGATGAGAATGTTACAGCCACAAGCCACACAGCGCCACCAGAAGCTGAAAGAGACAGGAAGGATTCTCCCTTGAGTTCCCTGAGGGAGCACAGCCCTGCCAGAGTTTAGAGTTCTGGCCCCAGAGCCCTGAAAAGATAAATTCCTATTGTTTTAAGCTAACAAGTTTGTGATCATCTGTTACAACGGCCCCAGGAAATGAATACAGGACCAATATGATGAAAACAGAAAATTCTGTGGTTGTAAGAATTTTCTGGAGGCTCTTGATGGCAGCCTACCAACCGTAAGTCAGACAGCTTCGTTTCTGTTGTAAGCCAATAATTCTTACAAGCTGTAAGGAAGGTATTATCTCCATTCTACGAATAGTCACCAGGCATCAAAAGTTAACTTGCTTGAGATCGGACAGCAAGATACAGCGGGGCCGTGTTCCCGAGACTCCTCCAAACTCCAAACATGGTCTTTTTCCTACACCTCGATGCCTCCCACCCTACGGACGCACAGGTCGGTGACACTGTCCGGCCCGCCTCCCCTCCGTCCTGCCGCACAGTGACCCTTCTCAGACTCCTAAATGGAGGCTGTGACCCGCTGGGCTTGGCTGTCTGGGAAGATGGAAAGCCACCACCAGACACAGCACAGGGCAATGACTGAGAATGGTTTAAAAAACTTTTTTGTGTGTGTGATACTGGGGATTGAACCCAGGGGCATTCTACTTCCGGGCTACACCCCCAGTCCTATTTTTGTTCTTTATTCTGAAACAGGGTCTCACTAAGTTGCGGAGGGCCTAAGTAGCTGAGGCTGGCGGAGAACCCGGATCCTCCTGTCTCGGCCTCCCAAGTACAGGGATTACAAGCGTGCACCACCACGCCCAGCTTGAGTATGATTTAGAACGTGTATCAGAAGTGCCTAAGGGCCATCTGGTGTAAGGGGCCATCGATTCCCTGCCAAAAGAAAAAGGAACCAAGCCAGGCACCGTGGCACAGGGCACCTGTAATCCCAGATACTCAGAAGGCTGAAGCAGGAAGAACACAAATTCAAGGACAACCTGGGAAACTTATCAAGACCCTGTCTCAAAATAAAAAATAAAAAGGGCTGAAGGTGTAGCTCAGTGGGAGCACTACCCTGGGGTCAATTCAAAAGGAGAGGAGAGGACAGGAGAGGAGAAGAGAAGGGGACATTTTTAGACTTTGGTTGAAATACCTTATCGCGAATAGGTTACTATTCCCCAGACATTTACATTTTTAGACTTTCTACTTCCAACTGTAGTACAGAAATATATGTCACTGTTATATAAATGAGCCAAAGATAGTTTACGGGCTAGGTATTTCTTCACTGCAGGCTGAGACCAGTTAGCTCAAAAGCCCCATCGTATCAAATTCAAATCTTTACACATCCAATCATTTCAAAAATAGTCCAAACAAGCATATTTATAGCCATTAAGTCTCCTTTGCATAGCCCCCAAACCTTACCTGACTGTCTCCCACTGATTTGACAAGGCCCTATAACACCCCATGCAGCTATGGCTCTACTGCATTCTGTGACCCAGAGACTCCTCAGCTTGGCACAGGTCTCCACCTGGTCGATCTCCCTGGTCTCTGGGAGTTTCCTTGCCCACCACCCCTTCTGATTGGTGGCCCCTTTGCTGTACGCCTCTGCTTAGTCTCAGGCCGTGAGGGACATCCACTCTCGAGCAAGCTTGTCCTAGCGCCTTTGGGACAGGGTTGCAACACATAAAATCCTAGGTGTCACTGTCTCTCATGGTCACATCCTTTTCCTTGGTCAGCCCCAAATCCCTCAAACCTCCTGTCATCACCTCAACAGACTTTTAGGCAAAAAGAAGAAAACTGGAGACGATATTCGCTCACGCTGGCCCTAAGGACAACTGCTGTCACAGCTGGCCCCAGTGAGCAGCTGCAGGCTGCCCGAGTCTGCCCAGGTGTTGGAGGGATCCTTCACAGTGCACCTGCCCCGGGCCAGCAGTCCTAGACAGCCCTGGACCGCCCTCTTCTCCCCACCTATGAAAGGGGCGGCCCATTCTGTTTCTGCACAGTCTCATGTCCTGGGATGTCGGCCCCTCTGACCTGCCGTTATTGATGATGTACAGTCTAGGAGCAGGGGCTCTAGGCTTGCAGATATGCAGGAGAAAGTGACACAGATATACCAACAAGACCCAAGAGAAAAGGAGAGATAGAGCGTAGCTGCTAAGGCTGTCATACTTCTTATCTGCCAAGGTAAGAAAAAAGAGCGAAGGACATCGCAGAAGGAATATGGGGGTTTAAAGTAGTAGGTGATAATAATGGAGGAGACCAATTCCTTCCCCTTGAATCATCTCCCCACAGCCCTTCCATACTCGGCCCATCCCCTCTTTGGAACCCTCCATGACCCGGGCCCGGATGACTCCAATGTTTGTTCATCCCTGTCCCACTTCCCTCTAGATACACCATCATTGTAGCAGGGACAAAACTGGTGTGACCTTCCTCTCCCATGGGCCTTGAAAGAGCACCTCCTCTACTGCCTGGCGCCAGAGGCCTCCAATAAATGTTTGTTGAATGAATGACCGTGAGCCACTCACTCACCATACACACTTAATTACTGTGTAACCCAATTGTGATTCTCATTTATAAGGAGATTAAGTCTGCTATAAAGTTCTCTGCTAACAATAGCTCAGGGAGGCTAATAAGTCATGGTTTCTTGGTGGCAAGGCGTGTTCAACTGCTCTCACAACATAGCTGAAGGTTCACAACTGGAAAGCCAAGGCCAGCCCCAATTGTTCACTGCCAAGAGTTTTATTAAACAAATTGATCTTAAGACACTGAGAGCAGCCCACCAGCCAGCCCTCCTGTAATTGATTCTGATGGAATCACCGAATCAAGAGCCCTGCAGGCAACTTAGCCACACACAGGGCGTCTTATTGGTATCTGTTTCCTAAGCAGCCAGCAGGATGCCTGGTATGCAGTAGGACATCAATAAATGCTTATTGTGAAGTTTCCTGCAGCAGCAGATGCTTCCTACAGCTGAGGAACCTGGATCTTTGGAGACCATACACTCCCCTACCTAGCAAAGAGCCCCAGCTGGACTCAGAGCATTCAGGACCAACCAGATGGTGGCAACTAGGAAAGAACAATAGAGCATTATTAATGAAAACCAGCACTGCTTCCTAGCTCTTCTTCTAAAGTAATGCAGACTAACGACTCACTAATGCTTCATAAATGTGCAAATTTTGCCACCAAAAATAAATGAAGTTGGAAATACAAAAGCTTAGAACAAAAAGCAACTCAGTTAACTTGAAAGAGACATACTTCGGGCTCCCTTAAACATTATTTTTGCATCGACAATGGATTGAAGATAAGAGCAATCATCCCCCCCATTACAATGGGGTGCTTCACACCATGAGAAGTAACGCCAGAAGGACCATCACCTGACTACACACATGGCTGCTTGCATCACAGACACATGCCCCTCCACGCCTTCCTAACCGTCCTAACTGCATTTCATAGGAGCAGGGCCAGATTTTACAATCCCGAGAACAAAGGGGGAAACCCCACTATAATTCCATCCCATAAAAATATCCACCCACAAATCATACAGTAGCACCCAGGTGGAGAGATCTTCTTCAAGAGATGCCTCCCTACGAGCATGTGGAGAAAAGAAAATGTGTGCGCGCTGTTGGTGGGAATGTAAATTGACATAGCTATGATGGAAAACAGTAAGGAGGTTCTTCAAGAAAATCAAAATACAGCTACTGTATGACCCAACAATCCCGTTCTTGGGTTTATCTCCAAAGGAAACAAATTCAGTCTGTCAAAGAGACGTGTGCACTCCCATGTTCGTGGCAGCAGTCTTCGCAACAGCCAAGATGTGACATCAATCGATGGATAGAGGAGCAAAGAAAAGGGAGTACATACACACAGTGGAGTGCTGCTCGGACTCAGGAAGAAACCTGGTCATTTGCAGCAGCATGGATGAACCGGGAGGACATTACGGTAAGTGAAATAAGCCAGGCACAGAGGACAAACACAGTGTGAGCTCACTCATAAGGAGAATCTTAAAAATTCAGACTTCTCTCTACTTAGTGAGGCCCTCCGCAACTTCGTGAGACCCGGTTTCAAAATAAAGTATAAAAAATAGGGCCGGGGGTGTAGCGCGGAGGTAGAACGCCCCTGCGTTCAATCCCCGGTACCGCAAAAAAAAAAAAAAAATTCAGACTTATAGAAGCAGAGAACAGTTACCAGTGTCTGGGGAGCTATAGGTCAAAAGATAGAAAATTTTAGTTAGATGAGAGGAAGAAGTTCAAGAGATATAATGTATAACATGGCAACAATAATAAATAACCTATTGTATTTTCAAAATAGCTGAGGGTAAACTTTAAGAACTCTCTGCACACACACAAAAAGTTAAGTATATGAATTATGCATATATATATCAAGTAGCTCAATTGAGTTATTGTGCAGTGTATATATAATTCAAAACATAATGTTGTATATAATAAATATAGTCAATTAAAATATATCTACCAAATATATATATTGTCAATTAGATATATTTTTATCGAATAAATATATTTGTCAAATAAAAATATACTTAAATAAATAACTATAAATGCAATGTATGTGTGTATGTGTGTGAGTATGTACCTCAAAGAGATGCCTCACCATGTTAATCATCATTTTAAACAGTGTCATTTCTCGGCCCCTAACAAAACAACCAGGAAATATCTACAGTGAAGACAGGAAAAGCAGGAGCCCTGGTCCCAACACTGGGCCGCCCCTTGCTGGGCTCACCGCCCAGTGTTCAGAAAGCAGCACAGGCAGAAACCAGATGGGTGACTTCTCTCAGGCGCTTTCTTCACTGGGAGGGCGGGCACGTCAAAAGGTTTTGCTGGGCAGGCGCCCATGAGGGCGCTCTGAGTAGGAGGATCTTAACCTACAGGGCCCAACACGTGATATAACTAAGGCTCGGACTTGACCTCGTCACTTGCCATCGGAGATTAAGAGAGGAAGTAGTTTGCTGGTTTTGAGGTTTACAAAAGGAGGAAGGATCCTACACCCCCTGTGCTAATAAGCCCTTAGCTGCACCCCAGCAGGTAGCAATTAAAAGGTTGCCCAACTTTGGGGACTTGCCTTGGCAGCAAAAACCCCACAGAACTTGCCTGGTTATTAGGAGGCGCACCTCACTGGAAAGACGAGAGCTCACAGGTGGGGGGTCCTAAAGGACTCTGAATCCCTGCAGTGTTATCACACACCCCATAGTATTGGCTCAGATACTGAGATCTGTCCCTGCCTGCATCTACCAGTTATTTTTAAATTTTCATTCTTATATCCAACTCCGGACACCCTAGCTCTCCTGAAGAGATCACCAGAAACATCTCACACGTAACTTCACGCACACATTGAAGCTAGAAAACATAACTGTGGATATGTTTCTGAAAGGTTAACTCTCTCCGAGTGAAATCCACCTCAATGTGTCTTCTTCCAATAAGGGTGAGGACAGAGAGAGAGAGAGAAAAAGTTGGGTGTGTTAAAGTTTAACCTCTCGTATCCCCTAATAGTTAAAGACAAAATATTTATTTAAAATGATACCGATTTCCCCTGAAATCGGTCCATTCTTGGTGGCTCATATGGGGGTCAAATATGTGCCACCAAGAGCCAAGCCTGTTAGGAAAGTTTTCTCAGTGGGAAAAGTTCCCAAGATGAAATGCTAATTAAAATATACTCCAGTTGATCCCGGAAGTAAAGTAGGGACTATTTACCAAACAAACAAGTAAATAAATAAAAGTATATAGTTTTGATTTCCTCTGAAAACACAGCCTTTCATGTGGGGCCAGCTTGAGGCGAACAACTGTACAGATCTGGGACCTCCCCGGGTGGGCAGAGAGCCACCAATTGGGAAATCAGGGGCCAAGTGGAGCCTCCGGCCATCCATGGGTCTCGAAGAGCATTCCTGCTACTGTAGGGTCATTGAATTAGACAAGAGGAACTAGAATTAGGGAATTCTTTTTCTACTTTTAAACCTTCTGGGTCTAAGAATGTCTTCTTGTCCCATTATTTTTCATTGTTAAGCGTGAGTTCCACAGTCAGACTTTTTTTTTTTTAGTACTGGGGATTGAACCCAGGGGCGTTCTACCTCCAAGCCACACCCCCTTTGAAACAGGGTCTCGCTGGGTTGGTGAGAGTCTTGCTAAGATGCTGAGACTGACTTCGAACCTGCGATCCTCCTGTCTCAGCCTCCCAAGTACTGAGATTACAGGCGTGCGCCACCATCCCCATACTTCTTGGTTTTAAGAAGCATTAGTCATAAGTACCCACCTTCCTAAAAAGTGTCCCTGGACACAAATCAGTGTTTTGCTCTCTCTCTTGCTTTTGCTCACCTTTCGCAACTCCGTTCCTGCTTTCTTGTCTAGGACGCCTCCGCAGCAGCTCCTGCTAGTCAAATAATCAACGAGCTCTCACACAAGATTTTCAACCTGGCAAGGCTCTCCTTCAGTGGGCAGCACCAGGGACCACAATGGCAGCAAAACCACTAAACGCTGATGTTCAACGACAGTTCTCACTGATCACATATTCCATTGTGAGCCGGGCATGGCGGCACACACCTGTAATCCCAGTATTTCAGAGGCTGAGAGAGGAAGATCAAAGGTTCAACAGCCAGCCTCAGCAATTTAGTGAGGCCCTCAGCAGCTTAGTGAGATCCTGTTTCAAAAGAAAAAATAAGCCGGGTGTGGTGGCACACGCTTGTAATCCCAGTACTTGGGAGGCTGAGACAGGAGGATTGCAGGTTCGCGGCCAGCCTCAGCTACTTAGTGAGCCCCCCCGCAACTTCGTGAAACCCTGTTTCAAAATAAAGAATAAAAAATGGGGCTAAGGGTGTAGCTCAGAGGTAGAATGCCCCTGGATTCAATCCCCAGTACCGCCAAAAATAAAAAAAAGAAAAGAAAATAGGGATGGGGTATAGCTCAGAGGTAGAATGCCCCTGGGTTCAATAACCAGTACCAAAAAAAAAAAAAAATTCCATTGTGTGTCTAGGTCCTAGAAAATCTCCAGATGGTGTTAAAAAGTATTCATTTTCCATTTCTTGATTTATGGTTTTGTTTATTTTGGGGTTTTTTTGTTTTTTTTTTGCTTTGCTTTGTTTTGTTTTGTTTTCTCCTGGCTCAGAGCCCTGGCAAGATTTCCACCAAATTTCAAGTTCTGGAAAACGAAGCAAACCTGGAGACAGCCTGCGATCGAGGGACTGTCCCGAGGCTGAGCTTCCCAATTATCACCCCCCCTCCTGGTGCTCAACTTGTCACCACTTCGCTGCTCTCTGGCTCCTACTCTAGGAAAAATAAATAAGCAACAGGGAACTTTGAATAATGCATGTTTTACATTTATCAAAGCAAAATATGCACGTCACTCAAAAATACGCATGTAAGGAAAGGGCTTTAAGTTGGTGTGGCCCCGTCCCCACCCACTCCCTGCCCTGCTCTCAGGCAAGTCCTTCCAACCATCAGTGCTGCTTCTGGCTGACAACCCCCTCCATTTCCTAGCTGTATTCTTTCCAAACATTTTCCATCGCCTTTCTCTATGGTAGATGACGACAGCTCGCACGCAACCCCCCCATCCTCACGAGGCCGCTATTTTTAGTTTCCTATAGCTCTTGTGTACGTGGAAGCGATGTACCTTTATTATTCCGTGGCTGACTGACAGTTTCTTGCGGCTTCCCACCTTAGAAGGTACAGGTGTCAGTGAAATTTGAATCAGGGAAACTTTGCTTTGCTACTAATAGCAGCTGATAAGCGGTATGGCTGAGAAAGAAGGAAATGAGCAGCTAAAAATATGTTGGGGCATTGTACGGATGTCAGTCAGTCACTTTGCTCCCCATACCAATCGGCAGTATCACTAATGGCTGCCCTTAATACTCACGTTACTTAAGAAGTTTGGAAGCCGGACGTGGTGGCGCATGCTTGTAATCCCAGTACTTGGGAGGCTGAGACCGGAGGATCCGAGTTCGCGGCCAGCCTCAGCTACTTAGTGAGGCCCTCCGCAACCTCGTGAGACCTGGTTTCAAAATAAAGATTAAAAAATAGGGCTGGGGGCGGAGCTCAGAGGTAGAATGCCCCTGGGTTCAATTCTCGCTACTGAAAAAAAAAAACCCAAAAGAAGTTTGAAGCCAGGCGTGGTGGCACACACCTGTAATCCCAGTACTTGGAAGGCTGAGACAGGAAGATCACAGGTTCAAGGCCAGCCTCAGCAACTTAGTGAGGCCCTCAGCAACTTAGACTCTGTTTCAAAAACTAAAAGAGGGCTGGGGATATAGCTTGGAGGTAGCATGCCCCTGGGTTCAATCCCCAGTACCATAATAAGAATTTTAAAAATTGTGGAAGTTAAATGCTTCCATGAAGCACAAACTCATAAATGAGACCCTGAATTTACCTGAAGAGGCTTCCAGTTCCTCCAAGCTCACATGCTCTGCCCAGCCCCTCACCTTCCAACCTCAGAATATCAGCAGGGGAGGCGGCCGATGACACTGAAGGCTGCTCCTCAGAGCAACGTGGTCAGCCCGCTGCTTCAGAAGCTTGGTGTGGCCATGGAGTAAGAACATGCTAGAATAAGACAAATCTGACTTGAGGAACCCATAAAAGTCTGCTGATATAACATGAATTTTTGAAAGCATGGTATACACTGTATTGCCAGGCAATGATCCCTAACACGTAAAATTGAATGTCATCAGGGAATGATTGGTCTTTCTAGATAATGAACAGGAAAGGTACTCTCCCAGGCCAACCTCTTTAGCATATCTAAAAATACAAGACACAGTTATACTATAGATGAAAAAAATGTTTAAGCCAATCTGTGACGATATTTTAAATAACCTATGAAGCTGCCAAAGTCTACAGAGGACACTCAGGTCTCGAAACGTCAGGTGACACCGGCTCACATGCTGGATCCTGTCTAAAATTTCAAAGAGTAGACAGCAAGTAAAAACAAATCAAAAATTGAAAGCCACGTAGAATGTGTAGCTTACATATATCATCAAGCAGAAAAACAGCACTTCATTAATGCCTTAATTACAACTAGGTATTTTAGTTTGTTCCATTATTTCAGGCCTGTAGGAAAAAAAGCAAAGAAAACCATGTCCCTTGCAGTGATATACTAGAAGAAATACGTGAGACTAGAAGCCTAAATCAGCTGCAAACAGTCTGACCCTGAGTGAGTCGCATGTTCTCCCATTCACTCGGTGAACTTGTAATAAGCACCCTCTACGCTGCAGCCATGATGGACAAGACCTGCAGCCTCTGCACCTGGCACCTGGGGCACCACAGCCCGGCCACCCAAAGGTGCTTCTGCTCAGACACGATGGACAAGACCTACAGCTCTGCACCTCGCACCTGGGGCACCGCAGCCCAGCCACCCAAAGGTGCTTCTGCGCAGCCACGATGGACAAGTCCCACAGCTCTGCACCTGGCACCTGGGGCACCGCAGCCCGGCCACCCAAAGGTGCTTCTGCTCAGCCATGATGGACAAGTCCCACAGCTCTGCACCTAGCACCTGGGGCACCGTAGTCCGGCCACCCAAAGGTACTTCTGCTCCAGTCACAGAAAGTGAAGGGCCACATGTTTTCTCTCATATGTGGACGCTAAGGAGTAGTCAGGATACAAGAGGAATGTTAGATAATGGAGGAGAAACCCCAGTGGAGCAATGGAGGGGTCTCGGGGAGGGCATGGTGGGGGGGATTAATGAAGGAAACACTTCCATTGATATTATGTACATATGTGAAATTATCAATGCCAATCTCAATATCATGTATGGAGAAGAGGAGTGGGGAGGGAGCCCGGGTAGCTCACCAAGTGCTGTGTGCATGTCTGCCCCTATCACTCTGAACTTCATTATGATGTAAGACTACAATGCATCAATAAAAGTACATAAAAATAAATAAATAAAAGGAGATCCCATTTCATATACGTGACCTCCCCAAATGCTAGTAACGCTTTGACCTGAAGGCACTGGACTCTCAACAGCAAAGGCCAAAGCTTTTCAGAAGAGAGCTGCCGATGCGTAAGGACACACACGATCGACGAGTCTCCCGTGGACAGAGAAGGGTGGAGTGTCACCCTTCTTCCTCCATCACCTCAGCTCCCTGCCACCTCCATGAAGTCTCCTCTGTTCTGAAATACAGGGCTGTATGAGCCATTATGTTCTGTGTGACTTCCAGTTCCTCCTCTGTCACCTGGAGCAACAGGGAAGGCCTGAAAGGCTGAAGGGGAATCTCACCAGTTTTCTTTGCCAAAGAGCCAGCTGCCATGGACAACGTTTGCTGCTTCCTTTGCTAGCAGTGAGCTAGCAACTGCACCTGCGGAGCCTCCAGGCCCTTCTCCTCCTCACTCCCCCCAGTGCTGAGCGCAGCTATCGCTCTTCAGTTTGCTGCCTGCCACGTGAGCGATCGTTCATAGAGAACGTACTTGAACTCCACCAAGTCCTAAAGCAGACAGAGCCCAAGGACACACATCTTCCCCCTGGGTTGGGGGCTAAATTCCTACCCCCACCCCACTTCCAATCTCCTAACAGAAACTGAGGTCTGTGCCTTTCATACCAAAAAATTATCACTGAGACAAATAAGGTATGTCTTTTTGTTATAGTTAGATATAAAATGTCCCCTAATGAGCTCATTGATTGATATTCAGGGTTGATATAGTGGAGTCATGAGGGTTGTAATCCCAGCAGTGGATAAATCCACTACTGGGTGGTACCCCGTAGGCCGGCAGGGTGATGCTGGAGGAGGCGGTCCCTGGGGGTGCAGCCTTGGAGATTACATATGGTTCCTCCTCCTCTGATCTCTCCCATGCTTCCGGCCTCCATGATGCGAGGAGCACAGCTCATGTGCTCACCCTCCGCCTCCCGCCGCCATGCCCTGAGATCCGCGGTCCCCACCTCACATGGCCTGAGCCCGAAACCGTAAGAAAATAAATTTTCTTTCCTCTAAGTTATGTGGTCAATCTGGTAGATTATAGCTGCAAGAATGCTGACCGGAACACTTTTCAACACCCAAAACTGCAACCTAGCAGAATGCCTTACAGGTCATTCGCTGACAGAGAAATGTCCCAAGCGAGTCAAGGAAAGCAGAAATGTTAGTGAAGAGCAGTGTAGGGAGGACGAGACTCCGCTGCGGAACTGTCCTTCATGCCACCACCCGCATCCTCGCCACCTGCTCCCGCCTCAGCCCTCACACAGAGGTGGTCCCAGTGGTCAGGTTAACCCGCTCAGAGCTGAACACGTGCAAACTCTGTTTGAACTCAAAGAATATATTTCACACCACCAGTGGCTTAAAAAAAATAGAGCCCACAATCTTCTGAATTTCCTCATAATAAGTTAGCCCACAAAAACACAAAATCACAGGAAATACCTCATAGGAAAGAGAAGCGAGCTGGCTTTTTTTTTTTTTTAAGGGAAGAAATTCAAAGATCAACAAAAGCTAAACTGTTATTCAGCTAAGTACCATTCCTGTTTAAAGATTCAAAACCTCCTTAATAACCAGAAGTCATTAGCTCTGAGCACGGCCATTTTTTTCTCCATGGAAATGCTTGGCTATCAGCAGACCTGGGCTGTTAGGGGGACGACAGGCACAAATCCACAGCTCCAGAGTTCATGCAGAAACACCAAGGGACCTGTGGGGAACAGTGAATGTGCGGCCAGAACAGGAGTGTGCAGTGTCTGGGGTCAGTGTCCTCCTCCTGCACAGGACCCCGGCCCGGGGCCACCATGTACTGCCTTGACATGGAGCAGGGTAGAAGCATCCCACTGTATACAGATGTTTACAGCACATGCTCACCTCCCTCCCCTGACCTTGGTTCACATCTCCCTGGATTCCCAGAAGACTCAACAGTCAACATCCAGAACATTCGGTTAGCCTAAGCAATTTCAGAGCATCTACTTCTCCACTCATCTCCACGGAAGATGACCTCCATCCCCATAGAAGAATAACCGCAGGTTTCACTGGACCATTTTTACCCAAGAGGCCTTTCCCTTCCACTCTGAAGACTGTTACAGAGAGTAAAACTCTGTTATGAATCACCGATTACTACCAATAATATATTATTTCAGGAAGCTTCCTAAGTCAGTGGTAACCACATGCCACAGTTTAAGCCACGTACATGTCACCTGTCATCAACCCCAGGTTAGAGCATTAGGTCAGGGATAGGCGGAAGTTGACCTGCATCCTTGTGCACCCATTCTTGCCAGAAATGACTACTCTGAGAGTGGAGTCCCAAACTGATCCCTCACTCAGCCATCGGTCGAGGTGAAAATGTGAGGCTTATGAAGTTGTGCTCCGAATCTATTTCTATTTCCCATTTCCATCTCCTATCTTATCTCAGAAAAGTTATCCCATAGAAAACTTCACATACTGATTGCTTAGCCCTTGGACACATATCTAGTAGTGGCATTGCCGGATCGTATGCTAGTTCTATTTCTAATGTTCTGAGAGCCCCCCGTACTGCGTTCCACATTGATTATACTAATGTATGGTCCCACCGATAGTGCACAGCATTTCCTTTCCTCCTCATCCTCACCAATACTTATCTTCCTATTTGTGATAACAGCCCTCCTAACAGTGTAAGGGGATATCTCATTGTAGTTTTAGCTTGTGTTTTGCTAATGATTACTCATGTTGAGCATTTCTTCATATACTTGGTGACCATTTGTAAGTCTTCTTTTGAAAAATGTCTACTGAAATCCTTTCCTCCGCACCCCCACCCCCACCCCACAAACACACTCCATCGTGTTGGTACTAGGGATTGAACACGGGTCTCACGCATCCTGAGACACACTCTCACACACTCTGCCACTGGGTTACATCCCCAGCTCTTTTTCTTTCCTTCTATTTTAATTTTATTTTATTTATTTATTTATTTATTTTTGCGGTACCGGGGATTGAACCCAGGGACGTTCTACCTCCGCCCTACACCCCCGGCCCTATTTCTTATACTTTATTTTGGAACTGGGTCTCATGAAATTGCGGAGGGCCTCACTAAGTAGAGAGAAAGAGAGAGAGAGGGAGGGTTGGAGGGAGAGAGAGGGAGGGAGAGAGAGAGAGAGAGAGAGAGAGACAGGGAGAGAGAGAGAGAGGGAGAGGGAGAGAGAGAGAGAG
>PVJS01030872.1:0-17732 GCA_004027185.1 Glis glis | reverse complement strand
AGATCCTCCGGTCTCCGCCTCCCAAAGTACTGGGATACAAGCATGTGCCACCACGCCTGGCCCTGGCCTGATCTTTCTTTAGGTAAACTCAGACTCACCTTTCAGCCTGAGGGTTACCTCCTTAGCAAAACCTCCTCCCACCTCATCCTGCCTGAGGAGTTTTTGTTATACCCTGAATTGGGACTAAAAATGTGGGCTCAACAACCCATCTGCCTAGCTCTGAATCTCAGCTCTACCATTGACAAACTATGGACAATGGACAAATGTATTAGTATTTCTTTTGTCTCCATTTTATTAACAGTAATATTATTTTATCGAAGTAGGAAAATTAACATCCTCCACATTAAAATTGGGTGATGATAGTAAATTACTTTTTCCAATTTGGAGAACTCAATGCAATAAGTGCATAGAACCATGACTGGGGCATAGTAAGCTTTCAGTAACTGGTAGTGGTGGTTGCTCTGGGGTGTTGCTATTACTCTTGTGATCTGCCACAGACCTCTGTTCCTCTGTTTTACTGCTTGAAATTCTGCATTTGCTAATGCGAATGCCCATATCTCCTTCCAGATTATAAGCTCCATGAGAATAAGAACTGCCCACTCTTGCTGCTTGGTGCAGTGCCTGACACAGCATCATAGATGATCAAAAGGGACAGTACACATTTGATGAGAACTCTCAACCAAGAGGACTTCTCAAATGAGTATGATTCCTTCCACCTGGTTGGAGTGCAGTTTCCTCTATATTCAGTCCTGGATCAACTTTACCAGCACTTTCCTCCTATCCTTCACCCACAGAGCTGTGGGGAGATCACATGATGAGTCTGTTAGGCACATCCTTGGGCTGGGATTCCAGTGGACTCCTTACCATCAGCGATAGTCTGTTTTTGCCATGGAACATAGAAAAGAGGTAGTCTTAAATAATTTTACCTGGGCATTTTTGCTTCTCGAGATTCTCCTTCTTACCATAATGTCTTTCTAAAGTATAATACCTACCAGATGCTAATAGGACACTATTGTTCTAAACCAAACTATATTAGCTTCTCTTTGAGATGAAGAACTGTGTTCAGAATTCAGCTAGTCTTTGTCAGAGCTGGTCATAATACTGGAAAATGCATTACGACACATCTCTCTTTGCTGAGGGCTGGAGAGTAGTTCAATTCCTTCTTGATTAGAAAACGATACATGCATTTGGTAGTTTTTTAAAACTGTCTCCCAAGAGCAGCAAAAGAGACAGCCCAGAAAACTAGTCTGCAAGGTTCTCTGGAGATGTTTTCCCTTCCTACCCCATTTCATTAACCTTTCTTCTGAGACTACTTTTGAGTGCCTGGGTTTAATTCAGAGTTTTAGCAGGCAATATGGAAGGAACCCATCTCTCCCTCTGGCTTATTTCTTCAATTGATTTGAGTTGAATGTATACAGTTTCTGTGAGTTAATTATAATTACTTTTGACAAAAGAAATAGCTCTATTTTTATTTCTGCAAATCCTTAAGGCTGGCTTATATGCAGCTAATGATGATAGCCATCAACATAATCAGTTCTAATGGCCTCTACTGTCTACCTAGTTTTGCATATAGGAATGTAATACAAATTTCAGAAAGGTTGAGATTGAATGGATCTTTGTTCTGCATTTAAAATATTACTTCAGTGTCCCGAAGAAACAGAAATAGAAAGAGGCCTGTTACTGCAAACTAGATATGAGTCTCAGCTTTAGTTTACAGCTCTGGGCATAGGGAGATTTTTTAGTTCTTTTACTGTATCTGCTCATCTTTCAGGTACCATATCCCCAAGGAGTGGGGACAATCGAAAGATACCATATGTGTGAAAGAAACTTATAAAGTGTTCTTTACCTATAAGTGATTTTTTTAAATTTCTAATTCAAATCATCCTTTCAAGGAGTTTTAAAATTTTGTTTGGATGCTGCTTTCAGAAAAGAATGTTCAATGCTTATTACTAATTTCTAAAACATCAGACAGGAATACCTTATAATAGTTTAGCATGTACAGTTAATAAAATAGTTATGCTATGTATAAAGCATTCTCTCATACCTTAACCTGTTCCCAGCCTTCTAAAGGGAAAAAGGAAGCTGGTCTTGCTGGACAACTTGATGTATATATTTCATTTAACCCAGAAACATTGTGAAATAGTTAAAATTATCTGTACTTTTTAGATAAGAAAACTTAGGATCAAGGTCTAAGGTCATATAGTTTGAGCTTCGATCTTTATAATTCTCATTCCCTTGACCTCACTAGCATAATTCTTTTCTGTGAAAACTATAAATAAATCAGTAAGGGTTCATGGCATACCCAAAGTGGAACACTATGCAAATTCTTTTTAAAATCTTAACCTTCACTTATGTTAGCAGAGAAACATTGGATTAGAAGGGACCTTCAAAGATTTATTCTTCTATATAGAGCTAAAGCAGGGCCAAAGTAACCCATGTACAGACCTAGAACCAAAATAGTCTGACTCAGTGATTCTCAACTGATGACAATCCTCTCTACCCCTTCTCCACAGGGGATAGTGAACTGTCGGCAGATATTTTTGTGTTACAACTGGCAGGTGCTACTGGCATCTAGTATTAGAGACCAGGGATGCTGCTAAGTGTCCTACAACACACAGAATAGACTTATCTCTCACAACAAAGATCTATATAGTCCTAATGGTAATAGTACCTTAACCAGAAATATTGTTCTAACTGGAGGAGTCAGGGAAAGGTTCCTGGAGGAACTGACACCAGAACTGGGGTTTAAAAGATAATTAAAACTGCTCCAAGCAGACAGGGAAGGAAACAGTGTTCCAGACAAAGTGTATGGCAATTGCAAATGTACAAAAGCCTGAAATTTGCTTTACATGTGGGCATTTCTGAGCTCTTTGGAATTGCTGGAGCATTTCTGGGAGGAGAGGTCTTGGATGACACTAGATACATGTTAAGATCCTTTTTTCCAATAGTGGCTCACATTAAGAGTTGAATTGCAATTTCATTTTCTTCCTGAGGATAATTCTTTCTGCTAGACAGTCTGTGAACATCATCATCAGTTCCTAAGAGAATCATGCTGACTCCACTCCAGTGATGATATAGACAGAGTCAAGCCCAGCCTGGCTCTTTGCAGACCTCTGTTTGTTTCCTCTCAATGGGCTTCCAAAAGATTGGACTATATGTAGGTGATGTACCATACCTAGCTGAAAAATTTCCCACTAGTTTTCATGTACAAAACTCCCATGTCTGTCTCATGCATGGTCTATATTCCAGGAAGCTTATACGCCAGCAGCATGGGGAAGTGGGATTCAGAGTGTCCTCATGCAGTAATTCAGGGCTACCAACCTCTAGCCAATGCAATTTGTTAGACATAGATGCTTCTGAACCTATTCATAATTATATTTATGCTCATATCATAGAAGATCACCCTCCTTTGTTTTACATCACAGCTTCAGTTTGGTTACATGAATTCCACTTAGTGAATTCTATTCCTCGATTTGCTATCAAAACTTGGCTTGAATCCTGGCATTGGCATTTGCTCATTGTGTGTCTTTTCTCTAAGAGGCAATTTCTGCATTTCTTAAATGGAGATCATGATACTTAGCAAAGTTGCATTCAGAATTAGAGATGGTATGCAAAGAAACTAAACCACTGATATTAGGTATGCTAAATAAATGACAGCTCCATTGGTACATTAATATAAAGAAAATGATGAAGAGAGTACACAGAGCATTGTGACTGTGGTTTGGGGAATGTGAAGGTCAATACAATGCATCCCAAAAGCTCTGGCTCTTAAGCTGCCATGACAGTTGACCTCACCTAATCCTGCCATCTAAATCTGGTACCAACCTTGCGCAAGAGTGAGGCTGAGCTTTGTGACCTTGGGTAAGTTATTTAACTTCTCAGTATCACTGGGCGATTGGGGAGAGAATTAAATGAAATAAAACAGTTAAAATTCTTGGCACACAGTAGACACCGCACAAATGCCGGTTCCCTTCTCCCTGAGGCAGTCATCATCAAGATGTTCTGTGGATTTTACTGCTGGCAAAAAACAAATGAGGTTAAATAAAAGTCAGAGGTGAAAATAAGGGGAATCACAGAGTTTCGGATTTGTTTAGCTTTGTTTTCTCCAAGTTTTACACATTGTACCCAGATTCTTCTAGTTCTGTAACTTAAGTGGATTTCAGCTGGCTTGTCATTCTCCAAGGTGAAATTTATTTATTTTTTTGCTTTTGTCTGTCATAGATGGTCTTGACCTTGAATGGAGGTGTCTAGACCCTTTCTGCACCATCCTCAAGGCCTATATAATTTTTCTCTCATTCCAGCTTGAATTACAGTTTGTTCTCTATCTCATTCCCTTTCGCTCTGGCCTTTTGGGGTCTGCTTGCACTAGACCCCCCCTCCCTCCAGTGATGGGCAGAAGTTTCCTACAGATACCTAGAGTTCCTGCCTTTAGTCCTCAGAGTTCCCCTGGCTCAGACTGAACTCAATTCACAGTGAAGATATCTTAAGAAAACATTCCCTATCTTTTGTTTTGTTCTTCAGACACCTTACGCTGCCTGCTGTCTTTTTGACTATTCTTATACTTCACTCATTCTGATTGGCTTGCCCTTCCACCCTCAAATATGAGCTGGAATGTTCCTTCTAAGCTTCAAATAAGAATACTTTGCTTTCTCCCCTGTATCTGATAACATTTGTGGCCATTTTTATTATAATATCTACAATGTACTGTTTTCATGTGTGTCCCTGGCAAGATTTTGAGTTTTTAGGACACAGGAGCTATGAACACTGAATCTTCATTGAATCCACTAGGTTGTGCTTTAATGCACATAATTAAGGAGGCGGGGAAGGAAGCAAAAGGAACCGAAGATATGCTGAAGGATAATGGCAGAACTGCAGCTGTGAGTAGATTACTCAAACTTCATGAGAACTAAGCAGGAGGGAAGCGAAGACTGGGAGATGCAGGCATCTCAGAGACTGAGCAGGAATTAGTAGTGGGCTGCAAGAATGGCCTGTTGGAATAAGCAGGAGCCACAAAGACCTGGAGCAAGTCTTCACTCTGTCACTTAGAAGCTCTGTGATCTCATGCAAATTAAGTTCTTTGATCCTCTTTTTCACTTTTGGTACAAATGTGGTTAGTATTATCTATTTAGAGATAATGCATTTGGCCCACAACAGGAACCTAATAAAGTATCACTGTTAACTTTGAGATGGATAATGTACACCCCTAAATGTGTGAGTGACTTCCAATATCCCCTGCATATATCTGTCATGTTATCTGAGTATACCATAGCTTCTGCCATTTCACTGTCATCATCATGACTTTTTAATATTTTTATTGTTACCTTGTAATTATACATCATAGTGAGGTTCAAAGTCATAAAAACAAACATGCATGCAGAGCTTGGTGTGCTTCCCTTCAGGTCCCACCCAGTTACCCCCCTCTCCCTGTGCATAAGAATGAGGTTGGTAGTGATACCTTCATACATGTGCACAACATAATTTGAACTGTTTCTTTCATCAGTTCTTCTTTTTCCTTTCCCTACTTCCCTTCCCTCATACCCTTTTACTATTTTACTGGTCTCTCTCCTCGATTATCTAAAGTCCATTTGGTTTTCTATTTCCTCTGTAGCATCCACATATGAGAGAAAACATTCAACCCTTGACTTTCTGAGACTAGCTGATCTCATTTAGTGTAATATTCTCTGGTTCCATCCATTTTCCTACAAATGACACAATTTTGTTCTTCTTTATGGCTGGGTAAAATTCCAGTGTGTCTATATACCACATTTTCTTTTCGTTATTCATTTATCTGTTGACAGACACCTAGGTTGGTGCCATAATTTGGCTATTGTGAATTGTGCTGCTAGAAACATGGATACGCATGTATCGCTATAATATTCTGACTTTAATTCTTTTCAAAAGATACCAAAGAGCGGTACAGCTGGATCATATGGTGGTTCCATTCCTAGTGTTGTGCTGAGGATATTTTCTATACATCGTCTCATTTAATTTTTTTTCAATAACCCTGTAAGGTAAGAGGTTCTATTATTATACATATTATACAACCAAGGAAATTATGAGAGAAGTAAGTGACTTGCCCAATATTTTCCATAAGTAATTGGTATTTAAATCCAAACCATCCTATGGCAGAACATTCAGTCCTCACCACTATCCCGTCTGCTCCTTCCAGCACTGTCCTGTAACATCTATATGAAAGTGTCATGAATACTGTAGGGATCTTAAGAGGACATATGGAAGATATAATTCATACTTACAAAACCTTTGTATTTCAAGGCCTCAAATCTCAACCACCCAGGTATGGACCTAGAACCAGGTAATCCCAACACAGTAATAATCCTAATACATGAGTCATTTGCTTAATTGATGAGACCACCAAGCATAGTTCAGGGGCAGCATGAAAACTGGCTCAAGAGATGGATTTTTGACATCTTTTTTTAGAGCACTTAGGTTAACAGAAATATATACTGATTTACTATTTTATTTTGTATACTTTTATTGGTACATTATAGTCTCACATCATAATGTAGTTCATAGTGATAATGACATACATGCACACAGCCCCTGATTTGCCATTTTAAAAAATCAACATTCTAATACATCTTTCTTTCCATTTCTTTCCTTCTAATCTGTAACCTTCTCAAGCATAGGTAGTAACTTGTTTAATAATAAAACATTGTCTTGCCTAGCACATGACACTTTCCAAAGTGCTTTTTATAGGCTCTTCTTGTTTGACTCACATAGCAGCCCAGTGAGGTAGGCAGGGCAAAAGACATTATTCTTTATGAATAGATGAGATGGCTGAGACTCTTAGCAAGGGTGAGTTATCCAAGGTCACACAGTTAATTAGTGACAGAACTGGGGCTGGAATCCAGGTCTCTGCTCAGCATGCCATCTCCCAAATGCCTATTTCAGTGGGTTTGGACAGCTGCAACAATTTGTACACAATGAAGTGTTCAACAAATGTTGACTGGCTGATTTGGCTCAAAACAATTGAAGATATTTGTCACTATGATTTTCATTGTTTCTCTAAAGTAGCTTAGGAGCTCATTATCTCTACTCTGCTGCTGTGCAGGAGAGAAGCAGAAAGCAAACCATTGATCTATTTTGAAAGTTGTTTACTGAGACACCTAGGAAGTTTGCAGAGCAGAGGAGTTTGCTATTTCAGTCATTCACTAACCACTGACTCTCTTCTCTCTGTCATGGCTGAGAGTAATCCCCCTGTATCTGGTGAAATGGAGAGGACACCCATCCAACTCCTGTGACTCCCAAGACATAACATCCATTAGCAGGTCCTGAGAGAGTAATAAAACTTGTATGCAGTGTACTATTTTTTCAGATCCTTGATGGAGCCATTTAACAGAGTTCTTTGTAGTATGAGCCACAAGGACTGGGGATGATTTTGGTCATTAACTCTTAGCTATTTGAACCCAAATCAGCTGGTTTAAATCAGAGTTGAGGAGACATTTCCAAGTGTTAGCTATTTATTTTGGTAATCTGTAAAATCTTCATTAAACGTGCATTTCCTCTGGTGTTGATCCATCCAGAGGATGAGCACTGGCAATTTTCAGTGCATAAATTTGAGGACTGATGATTGATTAAATCTGTTGTGTACACTGTGGGTGCAGGCTTGGGTTAGGATCACTCTGCCAGCATATAGCTACCCTGCCAACAGCCCCACCTACCAAATGGACATTTACTAAAAGCAAGTGGATTGTGCAGCATATGTATTATTTTGCTTAAAAAATATTTAGGTTGAGTGAATCATGAGGTTTTGCTCATGCTTCTACCCTCAGTACTTCACACTAGCAGTCAGTATATATTTGTTGCATGAAGGTAATGCAGTGTTATAGACTGTATCCATCTTCCCTTACCTTTGTTTTGCTCTCCTTCCCCAATTCTAAACTGGGCAACATATTTTTTATTGCTTCTTAGAAAATCTCTGTTCTTATAGTCCCCTCTCCTGTCTGGGCATCTTATCCATCCTGGGAACCCAGATCAACACTCTCTTCCTCTGTGGGAGGTTCTCTGACACCTGTTCAAGTCGGAGTTCACAGTAGCCACATTGGTGCTGCATCTGCCCTACACTTCATTGTCATGCTTTGGGGTACCTCAGAGCACTGCTGGGCTGTAACAGGTGCTCTACTTACACTTGTAGTTTTATCCCCAAAACAGTGGTGAGCATACCTTAGATGCTTGCAAATTTACTGTTAGGTTGAATGAAGGAAGGAGTAGTGCATGCAGCCAAATGGTGTTCGAGTTTTGGACTTCTTTAGGACAAGAGGAAGGGGATCATGAGTTATAATCAGAGAGTAGAGTTTGAAGAGGCTCTCCAATACAGCTGGAGAGCCCCTAAAACATAGTACCAAAGGTAACAACCCCGAAACAGGAAGCACTAAAGGCTCTGCCTAGCATCTCCTGCTATGCTGTTTGTACCTCACAGCCTTTGCAGTGATTACTTTAACATTTAGCATGCAGCAGACCTTTCTTTGACCTCCTCACTGTGGCAGAGGGTGTTTAGCACTAAACCTGACTTCAGTGATGGCATCTGGTAGCATTCGTCTAAGGTTTATCTGGAATTCGATAGCCTCAGTCAGGTCTCCCTAGTTTTGTTTCCATAGGTGCCTGGGCTTCCCCTTCCATCATGTCTATCAAGTGTCACACTTCATAACTCTTTGCCACAGTGGCATTTCCCCCTTCTTCTCTCCTCCTTACACTTTCACCACAGCTGAGAAGGGACCACCACAGCTCTTTGCTACCTGGCACTTCAGGTGTGAAGTGCCATTTTTGTTAGATAATGAATCTGTATCAGGAAGGTTATTTCTAGTAAGGATTCAAATTAAAATAAAAATCTGTGCATTTTAAATAACATTAAAGGTGAACAATGCAAAGCTTTTGGTGGGAAAATATCATTTTTGTATGGAAAACTTTATACAAATAAGGACAGAAGTCAATGCAGCTCTTACACAGACATGCCTCTCTTAAATCTCTTACCTTCCCTGTGAGGTTGGTGTCATTCCAATCCCAATCTAATGAAGAAGGAAACTGAGGCTCTGAGAAATTTATTAGTGGGCTGAAGGTCACACTGCTACTAATGACAGAGTCAGACCTTAACCTGAGTCTGTCTTTATATTTTATGACTTGACATCATCTGGTAATTATTGAGGTTACACAACTTCAATTGGTCACAAGTCATCAGTCAATAGGACTGGATACTATATAAAGGAACTCAGTTTGTGGTCATTTTTGTAAGGTCTTGCTTAAAAGCAAAAGGTGGATGAGAGTTCTTTTCTGAGATTCTTCTGTCTCTCTATGTCTCTGCGATTAGATGCAGTTTTGGATGTGGTGATTTGTAACCTTTAGTACAGGTTGCATACTTATGAGCAAGACCCAAGAGACTCTGATTTAAAGATCCCTCTTAATAACTTTTAAGTTCATTCAACAGATGCTCATGAGTATTCATTGTCCCAGGTGTAGTAGGCTAAGTCCTGAGGGTGTACCTGTAAGGCAGGGAAAGACAGACCTCCTCCCCCCAAAGAACATACCATCTCACATGTTGCTTACTGTTACTGACTGACTGACTGTCTTGCTATTAAAAAAAAAACTTAAAATTTCACATACTTACGGAGCAGTCATATGGGCTATTCCCTTTATATTTGTATTACATTTTTCTGGTGCATGCTATTTGGGTATCATTCATTTAGCAAACATTCATTAAACACCTACTTTGTGCCATGACTTGTGCTGGATGCAGTTGATACAGAGACAGTTACTACATGACCTCTGACCTTGAATGTGTTAGAAGGGAAATCGCTGTTTAGCATGGTGTGTTTTATTGGTGGCACACAAAATTTGCTTCAGAAATCCAGTGGATGGAATTCTACTGGGAAGAGAAAGCAAAAGAATTGAGAAAGTCTCCATATGGTATGGGCTGGCCTGATTGTTTCAGCTCATCTCCTGAGTGGTTTTTTGGAACCATAGATTGTACTACATTATATAAAGTGTAACTGTCACCGGGATGCTGTGTGGAAACACAGAAGGCACAGAGACAGGGAGCCTCTCTCACTGCCCAGCAACTGCCCCTGAGCTTGGCTTGCTTGTTCTCTTGAGTCATCCTGTCCATGAGCAAAACCTTGATTGCTTTGTGGGAAATGACCATCCCTGGAAATATTCAACTTTGAATAACTTAGAAAGTCAGTCAGTTAATTTGTGTTAAAAGAAAATGCACAGGAACTGGTTTCTCTTAGAAAAGTGATAGCATAGAACTGGACGAGCCTATGACTGCATCTGAGACCTGAAGTATTGGTAGAATGGCATCCATTCCCTTTACAATGTGGAGGGTTTGTTCAAGTTGGCATCATACTGAAGTCTAAGCAATAGGCTAGTAATAGTATAAATAATATCGTAAAAATCCAAGTATGTTTAATCCTCCTTGGGGTTTCACATTCCACATTGTTTCAGCAGACTTAGAAAATGCCTGGATATAAAAGATTTGTAGACTGAAAGTGAAAAGGTTCATTGACATTAAAATGCCAAGACTCACCACACATATCACATATTTATTTATTCCTTGAAGGATCAATTCTCAAAGATTTGTATTGGGCCATACAGCATTACTTTAGATTAAATTATGATATAATTTAATTTTATGTCAGTTGAATCATAGGTAATCTTATTATCTATAAGATATTTCATTTCTTCTGAAATGCATTTTTGTTGGAGATTAAAAATACCTCTGTTTATTAGTACAGCATTAATATCTAAAATGCTGGCTAACATCATTAAGCTGATTGCAAAAATAAATTTAGAGGAGAAAAAATGAGATAAAAGTTTCAAAATACTGGCATCTGTTAATGCACACTCAGTGCCTAATGTGCATTTTTCCTTTATATGTCTCCCTGAAAACATCCTTCCTGGAAGTTTCCTCCTTATCGGAACAAAGTAGTAAGAGGTAATTTTTTCAAGCCAGATGTGACAGAACACACATCAGCATTCAGGAATGAGGCGTTAGTAATAGGTAATAGTGTAATCGGTTTTGCCAACAGCAGAACATACAATCCTATTAGAGATGGGGAAAAGGAAAAGTATCACCTTAATTTACCTCCAGGCAATAGAGCAATAACTTGAGGTGCCTAGGGCTGCCTGTATAGAGATACTTTAATCACACAGTAAAAACATTTTTAGTCGACTGCCTGCTTCAGATGAGGGAAGACTCTCCTAAGTTAATGATGGAATTCATCCAGCATAGAGTCTGGCAATCATGATATGCTATTTTTAATCTTTGTCAACATTAAATCTGTTAAAGAAATTTAGCAGGTTACAATGAGATCACTGCCCCCCCATTCCATTCCCTTACATTCATTGCAGAAAAATTGGATGATGGCTTTTGGATGAGCTGGATGGTGCGCAAGAAGGAATTGCTCCAAAATTAAGGGAAGTCAGAGTTTCATTCCACAATCTTCAGATGCAAGCTGCTTTCTATTGTCTTATACCGTTGGGACTGAGCTCATTACAGTAACCATCAACTAGAAAGTCTTCAGCCGGGGGTATTTCTCATGTTTGCTTTCTGGCTGTATGGGGAATGTGATCTTTAATTAGTTCAGGTTGTAAAATATTACAGAGAATTTCCCAGGCACACTTTGCTTTGTCGTCTAGGTCAGCAAATGCAATTCTGTTTTAATTGTGGCTGAGCTATTGTCTTAGACTGGTATTCCTAGAGTGCCTTTTCCCAATTAATGGTAATATACTACTGGGAAATCATGTTGCCTTGCGGAAGCCTGTAAATAGCAATGCCCTAGTAGGCTGTCTATTAATAGTAATACAGAGTCAGGGACCTAATGCCATTAAATGGTGGTATTCATGTGTGAACGCCTTCTAGTAACTACTTTAAGGAATTTCAGCAGCCAATTGTGTTTGTATGGTGTGCGCATGCGTGTTTCCCTCCTGTCTTCCTCTCTTCTTTGTCTCTCTGTTGGGCTCTTTTCTAATATAAATTTCCATTTCTTGTCAACCGTATGATGGATTGGGTTCAGGGAAGCAACATGTGCCAGTCGTTCCCTTTGAACCTGCACTTCAGACGTGTGGCGTTTTATTTCCTCTCCTGCCTCTTGGCTTATCATCAATTCTAGCAGTGAATTTTGACATGTGCAAATTAATAATCATTCAGTCCAAATGAATATGGTGACCTTTGTGCCCACATGATGTACTAAAAGAAGAAGGATGCAGTGCTCATGAATTCAAGGAGCTCACAATTTAATGAGAGAAGCAAAAATGCTACTTTTGTACATATACATATATATATATATATATATATATATGTCCACCTATCTCTAATAGGCTGTCAACTTATAGTGGTTTAATGGAACTGCATACTTTTTTACATTTGCATATGATAGACTCCTGAGAACAATAGTTAATTTTGTGAAAGTCAGAATTATGAATTGAAGTGACCTCTCTATCCTAGAAAGCTGAGCCACAAGCATGGCAAGAAAACATTGCAAAAATAAAAATAAATCTTTCACTGTGGAAATGCAGGTTGGAGAGATGGCCTAGCAGTTCATTTGAAAAATACTTTGATGTTGTAGGTGGCTATAACCTGGAGATGAAGCAGTGAATGAGGTAGTTTGTTCCTAAGACATTTGATGCAGCTTCAGAGACAGTGATGGAGAAATGTGGGTTAGGTGACCCAGTATCAAATACTCTGTCTGGGCAGGCCACACACACCAGGAGTATTGCATTAAGGTATATTTTCAGACTGAATATCATCTAGGAAAACAACATGGGGTGGAAGATGGATAGCAGGTATCTTGTAAGAGTGATATCCAAAGACTAGCAGGAATGTCCAATTGAGAAAAGAAAAGACAGAGGAGATAGGTGTGTTCATTGTTTAAAGGTACTTGAAGTAGAAGAGCCTGAATACAAATTCTGTTCTGTTTCACTGGACTGAAAGTGAAGGTAGGCAAATAATATATGAACAGAATATAAGAAAGGAAGAATTTCCTAACAATCATAATTGTTGGTGGAATGGAAAGGCGTGGGAAATACTGAGCTCACAAATATTGGACCTTCAAATCCAGACCGAAAAAATGCTAAAAATTGAGGCCTTCTATAGATGGATGTATGGATTCAATGACCATGATGTATTTACCATGCTGAGGTTCTTAAGATTTGCCAAATGAACACAGATACCAGTCTGGTTCTAAGGCTGATTAATAATGTGACCTTGAAAGGTCACTTGGACTCTCTTTGTCCTCATTTCTGAAATGGGTTCAATAAAGTGCCTACACGTACAGTGTCGTAAACACTCACGAAAAGGTAGCTTTGAGCCGGGCGTGGGGGCGCACACTTGTAATCCCAGTACTTGGGAGGCTGAGACAGGAGGGTGGCAGGTTTGTGGCCAGCCTCAGCTACTTAGTGAGGCCCTCCGCAACTTAGTGAGACGCTGTTTCAAAATAGAGAATAAAAAATAGGGATGAGGGTGTAGCTTGGAGGTAGAATGCCTCTGAGTTCAATCCCCAGTACTGCAAAAAAAAAAAAGGTAGCGTTGTTGTTCTATTGTTCTTATCTGACATGCCTGCTCCCTCTTGGCTTTAAGTCTGAAACATGAACTTGAAGTCAGGCTATGAAAGCCCTATGGCACGCTTAGTTTACAACCCTTGGTATTACTAGTGAGGGTTCCATTTCTCAGCTGAGTGTCAAAAGGTAGCTAGCAGTTTCAGTCAGAGAGTGTAGCAACAAAAAAATTCCATGCATTTTGCTTGTTTACAATGTCCATAGAATTTGGAAAGTAATATTTAATTCTTGCATTTCCAGAAAATACCTGATTATAGTATACATATTGCTTTATCATAATATTAACATCAACAATTGATAATTGATAATATCTAAAGGATGCTTAAATATGCAGGCACTGTGCTAAACTCTTTACATGGTAAATATTTAGCGTTTGCTACCACTATTATAATGATAGGTAGATTAAGTGCATTATTTTCCCTAAATTTCAAATCACTTTATAAGATGGAATCCCCATTTCATAGACAGAGAAACAGGTACTGAGAGAAGTTGGTACTTCCACAAGGGCATATCGTAATAAATGACAAAATTAGGCCTTTTCAACTGAACTTTCACTAGGCTGCCCCACTCCAGAATCTTTTCCCTCCCTCCTTCCCTCCCTCCCTCTCACTCTCATTCTTACACACGTTTCACAAGATCATTATCCCTATTACACTCGGCTGCTGATTTTTCCACTTTATCACATTTCATTTTTAAAAATATAAGCCAGGTGCCTATAATCACATTACTTGGGAGACTAAAACAGGAAGACAGCAGGTTCTAAGCCAGTGCCTGGTAACTTAGGGAGACCCTGTTTCAAAACAAAAAATTAAATAGGACTGGGGTTGTAGCTTAGAGGTAGAATGCCCTTGGGTTTAATCCCCTGTTACACACACACACACACACACACACACACACACACACCACAGGTCAGACCTATTGCATTCACTTCACATCTTATTATATGATCATTCTAAGTGTAATTTAAAAAAATAGTGGGTACTACTTCTCTTTCTTTCTATAAAAATAAAAAGTCCCCTAAACATCAGAGGGATTGTAGTTCTCATATATGTAAAAGGACTTGCTTCTTCCTCTTTCAAGATGGTCCTATGAAGTGGTGTCACTTTAGAGTGGCAGAGGTTAGGGGGGAGGAGAGGCCTATTATATGAATCACATAATCCAAATGAATTACTGCTGTCATCTGAATTCAAAGAGATACGTTGTTTCAAATCAGAGTCCTAAGTGACTTGAACATTTCCATCAGAGATCGTGAATTATTATGGAATGGAAGCTAAATAGTTGTAGTTTTTCATTTTGGAACAGCCACAGCTGTCAGCCAGTCCATACTCCAAAGACAAGTCATGCCATGGAAAATACAGTGCGAGAGCTAGGAGGCCATTCTTGGGAGGTCAGCGCTCAGACCTGGGAGTGAAGGAGCAGGTCTAACTTGTCTTAGTGATTTTCTTCCACCCAATTTTTTTTTTTTTGATGGTTCCAGTTACTACTCTGCCTATTTGTTTAAATAGCATTGGAAACCTCTCTAGTCTCTGCTCAGGGCTCAGGTTTGATAGTGGAAACAGAAGTAAGGCATTCCAAAAGCCTGTTGGTTGTGAACCACTGTTACTTAGGAGTTTAATATTATTTCTCTGCAGGAAAACATGCAAATGGCTGATTAAGTCTACCCATTAAAAATAAAGCATGTTTATAGCTGATTTCAAAGTCCTATGTTGGCCATGTCTTTGAAGCACTCCTTTAATTGGTTATGAATAAGTGTATTATGCTTTTGCCTCCCCTTTCTTGCTCTAATTTCCCTCTTTGTAATAACAGTTATGCCGGTACATTTTATGATCTTCCTGACAAGATTTACCTGTTGGCATGTTCCCTGGCAAAACATTTCTGTAAGTAGCTGCAGTTCAGAAATTTTTCCCTTTCATTCAAAACACATTTCCTGAGTGATTATGTGTCCCAGGTATGGGGAGGAAAGAAGATGAATAAGACATTGCTCCATTTTAAGACACTTGTTCAGAAGTCAGAAACATAAAGAAAACTGCAGAATCAAGTGTTAAATGCTCTAAGAATAGTAGGTATAAATATAGTGGTGAAATGAGTGGCAAGTCTGTTTTGGGGGTTAAAGGCTTCACAAAAAACAGAAAGAGTTCAATTTGTGAATTTAAGTATGTGTGGGGTGGAGGGAACATGGATCAATTGGAAAACAAATGGAGGCAATTCTGGGGTATATGGAGTACATGGATGGATCAGAGGTGGGAAGAGATGAGGTTGGAGAGAGGATTGGAAAGATCCTGCAGGTGGCCATGTTTGCCCCCTGGAGACTGTCCAGTCCTGCCTCCTCCCACCTTTGAACCCACTCTGATGCAGCACACCCATCTGATCATGTACAGGCCAGGCTTTTCTGAGTAACAGCTGAGCTCTTGGACTTCTGTTGGAGAAAATAGCCCCAACTGGTGCTCCCTCTGTGACTGTTCTTGGACTTCCTGGAACTTGCTGTCAGAGACTGAGCAGACCTCACATTTGATTCATGGCGGTGAGTGTCTCTTTACACCTCTGGCCTCAGCTTCTGGCTGTGCAGCAGAGGCATTTTGGAGGACTCCAAGCTGAAACTGGCAGTGCACTGCTGGTGTGCATCGCTGCCCATGCTGTGATGGCTCTGCAGCAGAGCGCAGTTACAGGGCTACATCTGCTGCAGTTTTACGTAGGTTACCAGAAGACTCTGCCAACCAGTGGGGAGCTTAGATTTTCTTAGCTGACTTCCCCCTACTATTTTAATTAAACCTTGCTTTTAACAGCTCCTCCCATCTGCTCTCCTGGGGCTAACTAGGTATATTATTTTGCTTCACAAGTCAGCCCCACATGTTGGACATTGTTAATGGATGTGACAAATGATAATAATTCTCTGTTGGGCTCTTCCTACACAGTCTGGAGTCAAAACTCCATTGGACATAGAAATTTCACTCACTCATTCAACAAATATTAATTGTTCAGGAACTATGTTCAGTAACTGTCAGGCATGCACTCTGTAGGCACTGGGGTCCATGCTGAATAAGACAGGTAGAGTCCTCTCCACTCTGGGAGATATTAGTCAGTGTAGTAGGAGATAATCATTAACTCCATAATTAAGGTCACTTATAGTAAAACCACTTCTCAAAATGGCAGAACAATACTTCTGCAGCTACAGAGCATGCCTAAGATTTGAGCCAGCAACTGGTCTGAACTGATCCCCAAACCTAAAATTCCTTATGCAACTTAAAGTCCAAAGTGGTCTTCTGAAACTTCGGGGCTACTCCTATATTCTCTTTAACATTGCTTTCCCCACTCTTTTCCTTTTTGTTGCAGACTTACATAGCCACTGGGAATTTTACTTCTGCTGAGCTCTGAAGTATAGATGCTAAAAAGAAGGGTGGATGTAGCAGTGGCCCCGGGGACCAGAGGTCCTCCTTTGTAGACACCTTTCCTCTTTTCTCTGTGATCCTAGCTTGTCCTTACTGTTTGGTCAAGAAACTGCCCTACATTTAACTTAAAGCTGCAAATGTTGAGTGATATCCCCCAATACCAGCCTTGTACATTTATACTTCAGTAAGCCCAACCTTTCTTTGGATATTAGGTTTCTTTTTGTGTGTGTGTGGTACTGGGGTTTGAACTCAGGGACATTCTACCTCTGAGCTACAACCCTAGCCCTATTTTTTTTATTTTGAAACAGGGTCTCGCAAAGTTGCAGAGGGCCTCAATAATTGCTGAGGCTGGCCGCAAACCTGCGATCCTCCTGTCTCAGCCTCCCAAGTAGTGGGATTACAGGTATGTGCCACCACGCCTGGCTTTGGATGTTGGCTATCTTGTCAGTAACACGTAGATACTGTCTATACGTAGCATCATCAGAAACCTTCACTTGAGCTGCCGGGCGTGGTGGCACACGCTTGTAATCCCAGTACTTTGGGAGGCAGAGACCGGAGGATCCAGGTTCGCAGCCAGCCTCAGCTCGCGCACGCTCTCTCTCTCTCTCTCTCCCTGTCTCTCTCTCTCTCTCTCTCTCTCTGTCTCTCTCTCTCTACTTAGTGAGGCCCTCCACAACATCGTGAGACCCGGTTTCAAAATAAAGTATAAAAAATAGGGCCGGGGGCGTAGTGCGGAGGTAGAACGCCCCTGCGTTCACTCCCCGGTACCGCAAAAAA